>JAUTCZ010066707.1:0-17712 GCA_032273805.1 Melanodrymia brightae | reverse complement strand
AGTAAACCGGAAACCCCTCTAAACCGAACATTTTACTCTGTCCCAAGTGTGTCCGGTTTAGAGGGGTTTCACTGTACTATTTAATGTGTTGGGGATTCATATCAATGTATTTTTAGACATCTATTCATCTTTGGACAAAAAACATGATTACCGAAGTTTTAAGAAGTTCAAATTAATGTTTTTTTCCATCCATGGATTCATAAAACCTATAGTTCTTTTTTGCTACATATGTGTACGTTTAAGCATTTTTTTAAAAGATAAGTACCATTTCAATCATTTTTTTTAAATACCCATTCTTGTTTGTTTTAGTCAGTTTATAATTATACTTTTGTAACGTATCAGAGAAAAGTAGAGAGGTTTAAATTCTATTATTCAGTTGGCTTAAACTTTCTAAACTTTTTTCTTCAACTGCTTCATAGTACTTCTTAAAAGCTCTTTTGGTGGATTTAGAGTTCTGTATGTTCGTAATTAGTACTATATATAGTAGTAAATAAATTAAATATTTAGATGTTTAACAACAATCCAGTGCTCATTAAGATTTGAGAATATAAAGTTAACTCATTGTTAACACAAACATGTGTAATATTTGGTATTGATGTGTTGTGCCTGAAAACATTTTTTTTTATTATTTCAATTTGTTTTAGTTAATTTTGAAAACTGTTTAAATGACACTAGAATTCATTGATTGATCTTATTCATCAAGTCCATATTTTGTTACTTTTAGGTGTTGCAGGATTTTTTAGATATTTTTTCATTTATTTAAAATTTAGTTTTGATAGTTTTTGTGGCTTCATTGTTTTAATTTCTCTGTCTCTATACAGGGCTTTGACCCACAAGGAATTCTGGATGATATGCGTAAACTCAAACTTATAGTCAAAGCACATGAGCGAAGGATTAAAACCCTTGAGGAAAAAATATCACAATATGAATCGGATGAAGAAGAGGGCCTGGCTTAGAGTATTAAGTTTTTTATGTTACTTTCGCAAAGTGTGCTCTGACGTTTTCACAGTGCTTCTTTGTTGCATTTTTGTTGTGTTTTTTGCATGGTTCGGAGTTGTTTGCTAACAGAAATAATACGCTCATTTTTTTACAAAATAGGTGGAGGTGCTAGCAGATAGTTAGTTATTAAGAATTCATCAGTCACTCATAATTGTTATTTAATATAAAAAAATTAATTTGCTAATAAGTCTTCAGCAAAACAAAAATAAATTGCATGGTGTCCTCTTTTTCCCCCATGAACGTTTAAATGTTTATGAACATCATTTAGTGATAGGTAAATATAGTGCTGAAATGATTAGCAAAACTACATCATTTTGAAAACAGCTAGTTGAAAGGATGTTTTTCCTTTACATGCAGTAAGGACTTCTTAAAGGTGATCACTGTGTTAACCTGAGCAGCTTTAATAGTTCACAAGCAGCAGATTATTTAAAAGCACCACTTAAACACGTTTTTGCATGTTAAATAGTATGTTGAATACTGTTTTCTAATGTCACAGTAACTAGAATTTCACAAGTTTTATAAAATATACAATTGTACATAATCCAACTGCTTCGAGTAACTTTATATCCTTCATGCCTTTCTCGTTGACATTGTCACATTCTGTGCCCTGAATAGAAATGTTAGGTTCTTGTAAGCCAGTTTTAAATGGGCTTCAATTCCACCTGTCAACCTGTCATCTGTCTATGTTGTACTTATTTGAACAAGTATTATTTCAATTTGCTGGGAAATATTACATTGATATGGTATTATGTACACAGTTATTTTTCAACTGGGAGCAGTGCATTGGAAATGGGCACCTGAGGTTAGATGGGTCAAAGGATCGGTCCAGTGGGTTATATTCCATTCCAACCAGTGATCCACGACTGGTCCATCAAAGGCTGTGGTGTGTGCTGGGAAATTGCACATAAAAGATCACTTGTTGTTTCTCTGTCACCAAGTGTCAATATAATCATGCGCTTGACATCCAATAACTGCTGATTAACAATCAATGTGTTCCCGTGGAGTGGTTAAAGAAACAAACTTTATCTTTGTCTTCTTCAACTAGTTGTTTCAGCACTAGAAAACCAGAGAATACTATGTTTTAACTTCCTTAATCAAAATCAAATTATTACAAAGTAATACAATTCATATTCTATTTTGTGTTGATGACAATGAAAAACCAGGTCAATGCAGTTAAATCAGTTTAATAAAGGCCAACCTAAGTTCAAGAGCATGAAAATTCATTTACAGCTACATTTTGTTCATCTCTTTGTTGCCATGTTGATCTGTCAGGTGTGCTGTACGGTTATAATCATGTAGTATTTACAATATATAATTTTGCTGCTTTGTGTTTTTACGGAAAAGTTGGTGGCTTTTGTGTGCAGTGCACATAATGTATACACCAATGCTGGTACTTCTAGTAGTGGTGTCATCTGTTAAGTGCTTGCTTAATATTACTGGAACTAGGAATAACTTGTAGAAGTGTAATGTGACTAGAATTTCAAACAAACTACTTTACACTGCAATGTAATCAAATAATTACTTTGATTGATTTGCACCTTAATCTTTAATCACCATTAACAAAATTTGAAAGTGCATGTATACATTAGTCACGGTCTCATGGCATCGTATTACTTAATAAAAATATTCATGCATATAATATATGCATTCTGTACATCGTACAAATACGTTTCCAAAGTCTATAGCTACATGTAATTAGTTTGAACATTTGTAAGGTCACACTAATTTCTGGAGATACCGCATAGCAGAAACGGTTGGCGCCAAATCTGGTGGGCCATTCTCTTTAACCACCTATCTTATAGATGTTGGATAGAAAATCACTTATTCATAATATTGCTCTGTAATTTGGTCTGAATTTGTAAAGTATTTTTCCTATTTATAAGAGATTAATGTGAACAATGTCCAAACATGGTTCAAGCACTGTTTTAAGCTTAAAACTGATTTTTGTATTAAAGAAATGAATATATAAATACCTAAAACAAACAATTATCAGTTACAGTTTTCTTATTTTTGCAAAATTGAAAGACAATAAAAGGAGTAATAAGTTGTCCTTTTTGCATTACAAACTCAACATAATGTTTTGCCATAAAAAACCCCGAATTATGCTTCTTTTTTTATACCTCTTCGTCAGTTATTGGAAAATAGCGAACGTGCATCATCGACTATCAAATGTTGATGTTGTTGCAAGGCAACTGAGAACACATTTGTGTGAAGTATATGCACATGAAATATTGGTTCTATCCTTAACAAGCAACTTATTTAGTGCACTATTGCTTGTGTTAAATTGTAAGCAGCAGTGTCAGGACTTGTTAATTTGCTACTTTTTAATAATACTTTGGGCGGCTGCTTTTCATAGGTTTGACTATATAGTGATATTATGAGAACTGGATATTCTTAGTGTGCATAGTTTGTTTACATGTATGCATTTTGATCTGGTAACCTAAAAAGTAGTATGTATCCATAGTAACTTGAGTGCTCTAAATAATTTGTCATGGCATGAAGCTAGTGTGTTATTTATACATGTTTTAAAGAACTATATACACCCAACTCAGTTACTCTGTACCACTCCTATGTACACCCAAATCCTGTACCACTCCTATTATAAACAATGTAATGATCAAGGAGTTATTTTGAAAACTAAGCACATCCAAGCTCGTACCACATACCGGTAAATGTATATGATAAACAATGTACTGTATATCTTTTCCTGTACATAAGTCAAGTTTTAGTATCAAAATTTTCTTTGCAAATTAGCATAGTTGACTTATAAGAGGGTCAAAGAAAATATGAAGTTTGTGAGTGCATTTTCCCCCATGTCGAAATGAACGTTCGGCATGTTTATTACTTATTAAGCCTTTCCGTCTACAGTGTACCTATGTTAATATTGCAGAAACTAATTTGGCATTTTATTAATAATCTGTAAACAAGCATCAGTTTTCAAAGATCTACGCCATTAGTCATGAGAACACCAGTAACCATGTGTTAATGGTTGTTGTAAAATGTCTAATGCCACAGAGAAATTCATACAACTGTTCAGGCAACATAGATATTTTTTACAGTCTATGTTAAATGCAAAATAACTGCATTCATTTAAAGTTATTGCATGCAAACAGCAGCTTCCTATTACAACTTGTCTATGTGGTTTCCATTCACTACTAGATAATAAATAACCAGTGTAGTGCTATAGCGCAATGGGTAAACCAGTGCATATACCAATATATAAAAGGACAGAACTGGATTTCTTAAAGTAACTAGTACATTACCAATCGTATCAATTAATGACATAATTAATTAAATAAATACCCAGTTTTGTTTTATGTACAACAATAAAATGCCGGTATAACTAGCGATGTCTTATAGTCGAGTCAAAGCGAAAAGTATTGATTTAATTGCCAGAGGTGGGGGAGTGGGGGTGGTCTTATTGGAGATATCACCTAAATTAATGGTAAAGTAATGCTCACGAAGATGTCTTTTAAGAACTGTGTACACCCAACACTAGCACTCCTATGATAAACAATGTAATGCCCGGGAAGATAATTTGAAACAAGTACATGTGCACCCAAGCCCGTACCACTCCTATGGTAAACAATATAATACTCAGGGACATATTTTGTAAGAACTATTTACAGCCATCACCACACACACCCCTTCCCTTCTCTCTTGCACCATGGCCTGGTGAAATCCCTTTCAAAGTGTTATCTACAGAAGCTGGTATCATGAGAGGTCAGAAGGCCTATAACCATGACATGTATAATACCCAAATATTCTAGCAGAACAACATAATTTAAGAATTTTTATTACTATTTTTTGTATTTATAACATTTGCAAATAAAAGTTCAAAACATTAAAAAATGTTGGATACTACAAAATGTTTCCGATAATCAAATCAATTCAGGATCATCAAATTTGGTTTGGTTGTAACGATGAACAGTTTTATGCAGGTACATATATGTATTTAAAGCGATGACAAACTAATTCTCACACTCAAACAATATCATCAGAGCCTCCATTGTTAGGATAACACGGTCACTGTAACCTACTTTTTAATTATCTATATTAATTATATATATCTCCACTACTAATACTGTAATGGATTGTACATCATGGGACTGTGGTGGAGTATAACACTGCTAACAGTTTTAAATGCAACCTTTATTAGAAAGTCAACTTGCCATGTAGGCCTACATGTACATCACTGTATTAGTTATATGAGTTTGTGACACAATTTATAAGAACTGTCTGCCTACAGGTTGATTCCTCATCTTTACTCCGTTTTAATGGGATATGCAGTATAAAATCACTACAGTTTTCCTCTGTGCAAGCAATAACATGTGACAATGAATCACATTTTAATGCTGCACTTTTAAGAAGAATCAATACTATATAATAGTGATTCTCTTTCAGCGATACACTGTCATGTTGTAATAATATGTTGAATGTTATCAGATGCAGGTGTTATTTTATTCTACTCGCTGATGGGCATAAAGTCATCAATAATAGATCTTCATATATTATTGAATGCTGAAATACCAAAGTATTGTAATAATCAATTGTCTTGGGACGTTTTGTTCTGTTTTTGCATGAAAATTTAGCTTATCGGTAGTTGCATTTTGTTCTCGGGTGCATAATTTAGCTGTGGTAGAGTTACCTGACTGAATTGCCAAAAGTGATCCTAGAATATATTAATCAAACTCTGTAACCAATTTGGTTTTATCTCCATGCAGTATTTCACAGCCGGTACATGTGTATATAAAAAAGGCTATGTTGTCCTATCGGTGGGAAAGTCTATATTAGGAATCCTGTTCTGCTAAATGTACATACATGTATTCTATGTGGTGTCAGCAGGTTTCTTCTCTCATGCTCTTCTAATATTTAATTTGTTTGATATACTAGGTAGCTAACAATTATTAGATTAAGCAATGTGTTTTAATATGAGTCGCTAAACAATTCTTACCATTTTATTCTACTTCAAATGTTTTTAGTTCTGTTCACTTGCTTACTTATACACACATTCAGCAATACAGTTTAATACATTGCTTTTTACAATAGAATAAAACATATAATAAATTATTTTGGTTTGTGCTATCCTGTCTTTATTCGGCAATACAGTTTTATATATTACTTTCTGCAATAGAATAAAACATACAATAAATTATTTTGGTTTGTACTTTCCTGTCTTTATTCAGTAAGAGGAGCCTATGTGGTGGCAATGCGTTTCCTCTGTGAACAAGTGTGAAAGAAAAGCGCATTTGACATCCAATAACCACAGATTAATAATCAATGTGTTCCAGTGGTGTCGTTAAATAAACTTTTTAATCATAGTAATTAGGCTCAAGACTCCACAATACATCTCTGAATATCTAAAGACTAATTATTGTGCTCCTCATACAGATACATTCCACCTAAAAGAAATTGCCATGGTTGCTGATACTATGTAACAGCAGTCATCAGTAAGACTGGAAGTTAAATATTTTTTCTATGTTTAACATATTTAACCTTTACATGTAGGTCTAGGATCTTACATATATCTGCTCATATTGAATGCTACTAGTTCTTCACACTTACCATGACTTACAAAATTGGTATACATTTAAATAATAGAACTTTTGAATCCTAAACCAAGTTTGTATTCAAAATTGTCTTAGTGTATTGGATAGCAGAACTTATGTAATGTCTAAACTGCAATAATATTTAGTCCATAATTATATTTGTGCACAAATCAAAATTTGACTGCAAATGATTCTTCAGATACTAAAATAGATTAAAAATGACAGTGTCATGCCTGAACTTGCCTAAATCAGTTACATGTATGTGAATAAATAAATGTTATGCCTCATTTTGTTTATAATGAGTTATCTTTTTCTAACTATTTGTTTGTATTTTTATCTGACACATAGATTTGTTGTTTTGCTAAACTCATTTTGTTCTCTGCCACAGAGATTATAAAACTGCCAGTGTAGTCTATTAACCTTAAGTATCTGGAATCTTTTAAAGTCATGCCATTTGCATTGTATTAACCGTGAATTACCATTTGCATGTTATTAAGTGTAGAATCAAATTTTTAGCAAAAAGCTTATAAGCATAGACCATAATGGAATTCTTGTAATGAAAAACAAAAATATTTGCTCTATATTCAGACAAATAAGTCATAGAATACATGTATATGCTAACTTCAAGAAAAAGCAAGACTTGAAAATAAATTGCTTGCTAATCAACTTATAATTCAGTTCAATTTGTTGGTGGATAAAGTTTATACAACATTAAACATTTATTGAGTTTTTACGTTATCTAACAACATGTATACATTTAATAGAAAAATGAGTCAAAAGAGTTAAATTTCAATTAATAAATGTATCTTTTTAGAACCAGATGTACATGTATTCCTACACCATATACATTGATTTTATCTCTTATCTTTACTTTTCAGAGTGCTCCAGTTGGATTCGACGGTAAAGAACTGATTGAGGAGCTGCGACAGCTAAAGCTGTTGGTTACGACTCAAGATGATCACATTAGTAAGCTTGAAAACCGCCTTGCTGAGCTTGAATCTAGATGTAGGTCAACTGACGAAGAAGATGTCAAGGCTGAAGAAGAAGATAATGATGATAATTCTCATGACAATGCATAAATATTAACATTTCTTTTCAACTTTAAGGTTACACAAATGAAGTCAATGGATTCGAGTCGACTGAATGAAACAGATTATTGTATTTTCTCATTTTGGTTATTGCAATTTTTTGCATTGCATATGTTATATATGTTATGATTGAGTATAAGAAAAGACATTCCTTTGCTTGTAATTGTCTTTTGTGGAAGAAAAAGTTTAAATCTTAAATGTTTTATGAAGTTGAAGCCAATTTTGGACTGTTCCTTATTTGTTTCTGGTATGAACTTAGTGTACGGTATTTGAAATTTATCTTTTGCTGTTTATCTTTTTAAAAAATGTAAATATTTTCAACTTTCGCGACAATTATTAAGTAAGCACACACTATGTTTGAAGTTTCTATTTTTTTATATTGCAATACAAATCTCCTTTTACTAAGAAATGTCTGTTAAGTGTTGTATGATAAGATCCATAATGCCGGTCTGGATGAAGAAAAACATACGCGCTGGTTCTTCGTCATTGGTGCTCTGCTCAGTATAAACATTATATAAGCTCTGGCATTATTTCACCTATCAGTCACGAACTCTGAACCAGTGAAATAGCAGAAGAACTTGTTACCCAGCATTAATTTCAATGTTATCAGTTTTGTTTCATTTTGTCACTGTTCACTACGTGTCGTCATCTGGAAATGTGTACAGAGTCTGTTAAAAAAGTCATTTTCAAGATTCCAGGATTGCTTGCTGAAATTTTGTTGTAATTTTTATATGTAATCTTACCAAAACCTTACCTAGCTTTGACTATGGTCTTGATACGTTTAAACCTGATTTATATTTTAATGTGTTAAAACCTGATCTATGGTATAAATGTGCTAGATATTATGATATACATGTAAATGTGCTTAAACATCGTCTATGGTCTGTGTGTGCTTAAACATTGTCTATGGTCTGGATTTGCTTAGGCATGCTCTATGGTCTAGATTTGCTTAAAAATGGTCTATAGTCTGTTTGTGCTTAAACATTGTCCATTCAAAAGTGTTTGCTCTAAACATCATAATTTGGACCTAGCAACTGTTCAATTGAAGAAGTAAAAATTTAAAATTTTCGGTCTATTTTAAATCATTGGATACTATCTGTTATGTATAAACTACCTTTTTAGATTAGCATTAAGAGATATGCTTTGTATATTCTTTCCCAGAGACAGAACACAACATACCACATACTTTTACACCGGTTGACCAGTTGTGGAGAAAATTGGAGGGAAAATATGCAAGATTAATAATATATTGACCTCATTTCAATCCTTATGTTATTTGGTTGCCGCTGTAATAAAAATGACAATTGAAAGTACAAAAATTGGCACTCTTTTTCTGTCAATTTATATTAATTTAAACATTTTTGCCAAAATTTATACAAACATCCTGTTTTGTATCATTTCCCAAACTGTTTACTTTTTGTCAGAACTTCTACATCTGAGTCCTTTTTTTCCATTCCAATAAGCTGTCCATGACTGATGTGTTAAAGACTGTGGTATGTCTTATTCTGTCTGGAAAAGTGCATATAAAAGATTGCTTTCTGCTAATAGGAAAAAGTAGCCTATTTCGCTGCAGCAGGTGTCTTCTGAGACATTGAAATTGCCATACTTATATAACAATGTGCTCCAGTGGTGTCTTTAAACAACTTAACTGCATCACTGGAAAAAACATTAATGCTATAAATGTATGCTGTTTGTCATGTCACATAAACATCAGTTTAGTTAAGGGACTGTGCATAAATGTAAATGTGTTCCACAATCCAAACAGGATAAAAGCCAAGTGCAGATCAATTTTAATATAAAAGCATCTGTCCACAGTTGATCAATGTTTCATTTTAGCATTATAACGGGAGGGAGGACTCAAACACCCAATCCTAATGTCCGGATTGTGAAACACCTTGTTATTTATGCACGGTCCCTCAAAATTGTCAACATTGAATGGGATTAATTGTCAATCATTTTGATTCAGTTAACAGGGTTCAATACTGGTAAGTGGAGTCTGAAGCAGGAAAAAGAACTTGTGAGAGACAATTTTGAAGAGTCGTGACTGAATCTTTGTAAATACTGACTGTGATTGCCATAAATGTTGTGATGCAACTATGTACATTTCAATATGTTAATATCATTACTAGATTCTGTAAATTAACATTTTTAACATAATTTTGCTTGTATATTTTGCTACTGCATGTTATTTTCCTTTATACATAATTGTTAATTTTGTTTGTAACTTTTATTTTTGCAATGGGTTAGTTCTGTATATTCTGTTTTCCTTTGTTCTCAACTTTATTTTTTTATTTTCCAAAAAAAAAATTATTGGGGATTTTTAGCGCTTTTTTTATTCACTGTTATTTGAGTTTAGTTTGTGTTTTTTTTCTCTTCTCATTCATGCAATATACATGCAGTATATTATATGCAAAAAAAAATCAAACGTCTTTTTTTATTGAAACAGGTCATAATTGTTACTATTTGTATAGTTGTATTATAGTTTGGTAGACTGCTTCACATAGACTGCTTGTTATATTATTTACATTGGAGCCAGAACAACGTCACCAGTAAATAATTAGCGCAAATTGTAGATAAAAGTTGCAAATTTATTCTGTTTTAATATGAAATTTGCACAGTTTATTTTGTAAGTTTTTTGTTAAATTTTACAAATACAGTGTAGTTGGGATCATTTTTTTAACCAATTTTGTTGTTGTAATCTTAGCAATGAAACAGTGATGTAGCTTTTTGTTGTTGTTTATGACAACATGATACATGTATTAATAAATACAAATGCAATGTTTTTGGTATTGATAAGAAAAGAATGTTATTAATAAAATCGGAGTGAGAGAGAAGAGGTATCTGGTGAAGATAATGAATTATATCTTCACTAGAGAAAATGACTAATTCGGTTAAAATTACACTCCTTCAGTCATGTATGCACATAACCGAACATATGCACTTTTTGTTTATTTGTGTTTGTCACATTACTAGTAAATGTTTTCATGCTTATCAATTATATCAATACACTGCTGGACAGCTGGATATTGCTATAAATTAATTAGCAGTCCTATTTCTGCACTAGAACATACTACATATAAATAGACGACTTAGGCATGCTATACCTCGAATTACAAGAAGAATCCATTTCGACTGTTGGCGATTCTAGGGCCTCATCTAGTTAACACATAAATGTAGGTACATATGTAGTACCTAACTCTTGAACTGGTAACCGGCCAGTATTTAGGTGGGTTTCGAAAAAGGGGAGTGTACATCTGAAGCATCACATTTCTTTTAAAAACAATAGTAGGTCCACTCCTCTAAAAAAATCATTTCAGTTTTGCTATTGAAGATCTACATGTACTTTTACTCAAAAACAAACCTCTCTGAGAATCCTGTAATAAATGATACTAGCCTGGGTGTATATTAGAAATCAAACCTCTGTGATGCAATTGTAATACTTTCTAAGTCCCTTTAGATTGATCCTGCTAGTGCATACAATGTCACTGACATAATTAAAAATCAAAGTAAAATATATTTGACATAAACAACAACAAATTGCTTTGATCATGGAGTGATGTATCAAAACAAATGTGGAATATCAATAGAGATAGCATTCCATTTTCTCTTGATGTGCCTTGTTATTTTCTGTGAACAAATATTGAAATCATCGTCAGTGTATTTATTCTATCTTATTTATTCTAATATTATCTGTTCAATGCCACGTAGTGCATATATTTCTAGTTTTTTTTATAGAGGCAATAGAAATGCCCAGTTGTTTAAAAACACAATACTCTTATGTATTTTGTACTGTATTGTACTCTGCTAATTTATGATATAAACGCTTCTGTACATACAATATTTGTAAGATGATAGAAAAGGAACATTTTCTTCTAGTGTCTATTAGTCATGAACTTGCCTATTGATAATAATTGATGAGTTGTGAGTAATAAACATCTGTCTGGTCAGCATCATTATATTCCATGCATATTCATGACTCTTTTTGAGTCATTGTTTTTAGAACATAAAATCAATATACATTGTATCCATTTGAAAAATGTATAAAAGAACCTTTGTGTTTTGAAGAAACCATCCTATGAAACTCTTGACGTAGTAATACATTATTTAGTGATTTCAATCATTTTCTAACAACTAATACTACTTATCTACCGAAGAGCATTGAGATACTGAGTTGGTTAAGTGTGTACAGTTCACACCAGTTGGATGATCATCACTGTAGTTTGATACCCGACATTGGTAATATCTCACACTTATGTAGACATTGGTGACATGCAGTTGTGCCTTACAGGAAATTCAATTGTGCCAGTCAACATTTTTTTCGTTGCACAACAACCTTAGCCTTTTAAATAAATTTATTCTACACTTGCATATTGAAGAAGATACTTTTTCTGTTTATGTTCAAGCAAACCCATTTGTGTCTAATGACTCAAAATGCAACAACCTTTTTGTCATGATTTGTTTAGGTTACTATTAGGGTACCGGTATTTAGGTGAATGGCTGAATGCATAAAAAAATATATACTGGTATTTTAACAAATATTTATGCTATGGGTATAATTTGTAGTTATTATTAATATCGGCAATAGTCAAGCATCCTATATCAATGTGGAAAAATATATAGTGAATAAAAATATTGCACTAATTCTTGCCAAATAAACTAAATCCAAATTCAATTTGTACATTGGACAGACACTAGTATTATCAATCACCCACCAAAACACAAAACTTATGCTTTCCTTTTTCCTTGCATGTTTAAAAACTACCTTTAATCGAAGTACCCTTCCAAAAAAAGAAAATTTTGTGTCCTTACAAAGGTGTTTGCATTCTAGCTTTTAAACTAATTGAATAAGTATTGTAATGTTTCACTGTGTTAATGTTAGTAGCAGATTAATACTCTATAGAGATAATCCCTGCCACTAGACAGTGTCCTCGTTGGTATCAAACTATACTGTATCTGTAAATTTTTTACTGTGTTGGCATTGGTTCATATTCGAAAAAACCACACATAAGAAACTTTTATTTGGAGTCGTCAATTATCCTTTATAAACTATTTGTGTAACTATTTGTTGCTGAATTGGGCCAGTTTTGTTATTTGAACATTGTTTTGTATTTGTGGTACAGGGCCGTGCTGTCAATAATCGATGCTTACACTTAGATAATTGCACGATGATCGCTATCTTGTAGATTGTATATTTTAAAACAAGGCAGCTTTTTGTATTTGAACACTACATGAATGTTGCATAACAATAATGGAAGCATCGAAGTGTAATTTTCATTGCACTATTTTGATAAAAACATGTTTATCAAACGTAACTAATAGTATCGGTACTAACTCAGAAATTCATTGAATATTAATTTGATATAATTCAGTCGTTTCTATCTATTATGATGTAATACTGTATTCTACTGTGATGCATTTTGCCAAAATTATTAAGTAAGGACTTAATGTGATACCCGGTTTCTGTTATTTGTTCTGTTATTATGGGATACATAATAAGGTCAGATATTAGAACAATAATTCAGTTATGTTGTACCATACAAGAAGATAGTCAACATAATACATTATTTTGATTTTTGGTCTGTTCTTTCTGACAAAACTTTTTTTTATCTTTAAAAAAAATGCATTACAATAATACATTACTTGTTTTATTGTTTTAATATCTAAATTTCAGGATTGTTAAAAACAATATAATTTTAACAGGATTCATAATTATTTCTCTTTTTAAAGTCCCAATTATATGTCTAATGGTTGCACTGATTTTTAGTATTGACCCTGCCATCCCTCGCCCATCTTGCAGTAATGACTGTACAATTGTTAGTGGCAGTTAGACAGGTTGCAACACAACTGACTATAGTAACGTACGGTCAATTTGAGGATGACTAAAGTGACATAACCATGTGCCAATCATTATCGAATTTTGATACATACTCCCATGTGCAATGACTAAATATGTGGGTTTTTTTTTGGACAATTCCACAAGACTTCATCGATTAATTGTCTATTGAATGTCAATGGTAATTTCGACATAGCTTACCTAGAGAACCCAATACTTTATGAGTTTATCAATGGCAGCAATGGATCGTTTATATTCATTATTACACAGACAGGACAGTACATACAATGGTATTTGGATCGATCTTGCAAATTCTCACACCAAGTAAGCATTCTGACTACTACAACATCCTCGCCTGTAATTATTATTCCTAGGAATTTTAGTAACAATTAAATATTTGTTTGTTCGCCCATCATCATTAGGATTGTTCTAACCATATTTAAGACACTTCAAATAAATTAGATATAAAATGGTCTTTTAATTAGTTTCGGTCCACCTTAATTTTTAGAAAACAAATATGAACGAGAATTCTTTTTTTAACTTGTTTGGCACATTCTTATTTAATCGTTAGCATATGTAAATCCTAAATTGTTGATTGATGGTCATGGCGAAATTTTCTAATGGGATATACATTTTAATATAGCAGTTCATAAAGTATGATGAATCCTGATACAAGTGCAAGTAGTATTAATTTTGGAACATTGGATGTTCTTTATTGACACAAATAAGTTTATTACCGATTTTCTTCTCTCGAGATGGATATTATTCTATGCAAGAACCGGGAGGTGCATTAGTATGACTAGTTTAATTTTCCTTCAATGTCGCCAATATGTATAATATATATTTAACTACATGTATTCAACTTGGTACAACTTTGTTATTTTCTATGATGTAAATGTTTCATCCTGTTATGCAATAAACTGCTGTAGATTCATTACTCTAGAGTTTGTTTTAATATATGCCATACGGCATAGTTTTTTTTAGAAATCTATATTAGTTTAACGTACATGTATGCAGGGAAGGCATAGCACCTGAGCTACTTGCACCACTAGATGACTGTGTATATTGTACACTAAATCTGATCACATTTTAAGGTCAAGCTATGATCTAACACGGACTATGTGGCAGGTTTTACGTCATGGTGAATGTGCTAAATTTATAGAAATTTTGCTTGTGCATTTCAATCCAAGCCTTTCGTAGACTAGACAAGTGCTGTAGGAGCATCACACAAACGCTATCTGATCGAGTCTAGTTTACTGTTAACTAATACATGTATAGAATTTTAGAATGTTCATTTCCATACAAAACGGGATTGATCTATCTTTTACCTCTGGGACCAGAGGCGGATTTTGGCCTGGCCGCCCCAGTAAATTTTGCAAGTTATATTTTTTTTACATATTAATTTTCATTTTTTCCGTTGGTTTTGAAATTTCTCTCACTAGATGGTTCATTGGCCCCCCTCCCCTAAATGGATTTTCTGGATCCGCCACTGGGGACCACACACAATGATAATGCATGCAATTGCGTTTGGCTCGTTAGGTCAGTATGGGTTTATACTGCACATAATCTTGTCCATTGCCTAGATCTTATATATATTGTTTTATGCATGAGCATATGGTATCGGTCTGTCACATAAGCCCTCAATCAACAGGTTTGATGCCATCTCCAGACAAGCTTGTGGTCGTAGGTGTGTTTGAACTCATTAGCTGCAGATTTTGGCGACGTAAAATTCGTACGATGTACAAAAAGCAATTTTAGGTAATCGTATAGCCGTTTTGAAATTTATGCAAATGCATTCTTTTTGGTGATGAATCGGGGAATTATGTCTGCTCATTTGAACACACATCGAATGAAAAAAAATGGCCATTGTTTTTTTATGATAGATCCAAAAAAAACATTTAAACGTTGATTGATGTGAAATGTATTAAATTTTTTACGCATTCTGGCGGCTTGATGAGTTTGAGTATGCACATGAAATTAAAAAGAGGCGTTTGATTTATTTTTTTATGAGAGTTCCCTGAAAGTTTTGAAAAGTAGGTGCTGTAAGGCACGTTCTGGCAGCTCATTTGAACACACATCGAATGAAAAAAATGGCCAATTGATTGTTTTTTTTATGATAGATCCAAAAAAACATTTAAACGTTGATTGATGTGAAATGTATTAAATTTTTGACGCATTCTGGCGGCTTAATGAGTTTGAGCATGCACATGAAAGTAAAAAGAGGCGTTTGATTTATTTTTTTATGAGAGTTCCCTGAAAGTTTTGAAAATTAGGTTCTGTAAGGCACGTTCTGGCAGCTCATTTGAAAAGGCATAGGCCTATGCAATGAAAAAGAGGGAACTAATAAAAAGTAGATGTTTTGAAACATGTTCTTGAGACATTCTGGGTGTTCAGTTGAAGGGATAGGCCTACTTGCAATCAAAAGGGGACACTATGAAAATGTAGATAAATTGCTTTTTTTTCTGACATTCTAGATGGTTAAACGTAGATGCTTTAAAACCCGTCATGGGCCATCTCACTGCTCTTTTCAAAATGAACATGCAATGACAAGGATCGCTGTTAAAAAGTAGATGTTCAGATCATTGAATTCAAGTACTAATGTATGTTTTATACACAGTGAAAACCAACATAAACACCATTTAAAAACAAGCAAAACATCAATTAGGTGTCCATATATAAAAACCTCTGCAACTATTATAAAACTCCTTGGTAAAAAACTGTCGAACCGTGAGACCTCTGCTAGTTTGCATGTGCGTGACGTAAGATCTAATGTCACGTGACTACTAGCTGTACGTCTCTTTCAAGATGGCAGCTCCATCTCAGCTGCAAAAGTCTGGTGGTAAAAATGGTGAACTAGTCCGCGGACAGGTTTTTGAAGTTGCTCCGAGGTATACACAATTGGCCTACATCGGTGAAGGAGCCTATGGCATGGTCGTGTAAGTAAATCACAGTCGTTATTGTGCAAAATTGATATGCATGTCAGATTGATTGACCTTAGCTAAACAACATTAAATTTGACGCTGTCAAGAAAGCGGCAAGTCAAAAGTCTGAAATACAAGGTAAATAGATCTATGGTTGGTATTTTGAAATTCAACTTAAACGCTACATGTCTCGATTGCTTAAAACTATAACAGTCGGGCTGACATGTGATTTGAGTTCAGAGCAGAAGATAGTTCTAGTCTAACAGTAACAGGATAGGCCTACCAGACCTTTTACCCCATTGCCTGTTTGCCCCAAGACGATATGTCCCAACAATAAAACCTGTTTGCCCCAACACGTGTTTGCCAACTAACAATAACACATTTTATGTGCTTTTATTCATAAAAGGTTAAAACACCCCTTCCTTGGGCAGTCTGACATAAAATCCCAAACGCTGGCCTCTAGCTATGACTTTTCCCTGCTATCCTTGATTCCTTGGGAAGGAGAAGTTTACAATCCGAGGGAGACGACTTTTTTATATTTCTTATTTTATACTTTTTATATTTCTTCTGAATAAAAAATTAAATATCCAAAGAAAGTAATGGAAACTGTTACTGTTACTTTGATAACTTTGATAACCGTTACATAGCATATCAGGCCTATAATATAGGCTAAATTATGTAAATGTGAGATTTTTAACAACAGACTGGGTCTATTTCTTTAAAAACTTATTGATAATTACGTGGATCTGACTAATGGTCAGGTCACAATATCAAAAAGCGTCCACTAGGTTTATTGTTGATGACCGACTAAACGATTTGATGTTCAGATTTTCTATTGCGAGTACATAATTAACAGCAGATGTTATGCTTGTAAGCTTTTGTACAAAAAGCAACAAAGCTTATATATTACTGATACTTGTGAAGTAAACATTTGTAGTACTGTAAAACGGGTATTATTCGCGAGAGTAAATTTTCGCGATCAAGAAATTATAGCCATTTCGCAGTTTGTAATTTTCTCGTACGTAAGTAAATTAAAAAAAATTCCAATACTTATTAATTCACAAAGATGAAAGAAAAAAGAACTGTGACAGCCGAATGGTATTTGACTAATAACTAAGTAAGTGGTACAATCACATGGCCGCTTGGCCTATGCACAATGAATGACAGTAATCCCGGATGTGGTTTAATCAACTCTTCCTCAAGTGTTTTAATTTAATAAATCCTAGCTGTTGAAAACGTCTGTTTTGTTTTGTTTTGTTTGTGTGTACAAACTCTCAAAAGTATCGATGGATGAGATTTATCTCAAGGCATCAGAGTGAGTC
>JAUTCZ010066597.1:0-17724 GCA_032273805.1 Melanodrymia brightae | reverse complement strand
GGACGAGGTAAGGAGGGTGGAGCCTGTAATTTTGAATTTTCTCAGTAGGAGATTAAGGCCAAAAATATAAAATGGTGTGCCATGAATTTCTTATGGTGATTTTAGCGCAAATTTTGAATGGTTCGTCCGAAAAGTAAAAAATACATTTTCTGTACTGTATAAATAATGTTCTTTACAGGAAATCTGTTCACTTTTATTGCAAACCCCATTCCAAATTGTCCACAGGCATCATCGGCTATTACACTTAGAGCATGCAACAAGATATCTGTTATGTTATGCCATGCCAAGTAATGATGTTTTATGATATGGTGGCACATGCGAACATAATGCATGTAATGCAGTTTATTCTGGTGTGCTCTTAGATGAAACGTGATGTGCAAGATGGGGAAAATAATCACCAGTGACAGAGAAAGATGTGTAAATCACGACTATGGATTAAAATACTTGACATTTTACGCTCAGCACGTTTCATCCTCAGGAGCTAATATCTCATCCCATGGACAGGATTTTTATTTTTAACTGCCCATTGTGTTAATTATATGTCGATCATCGTTACTGTTACAGACTAATAATAGGTAGATTATATGAAATTATGGATGTAACGTTTCAAACTGAGTCCACTTGGTACATGTTGATATTTCACAACTGCAGGCTATAACCAGTTTTTTTATGTATGTAGGAAAACAATTAATATCTATTCCTGAAAGATTGGTTATGAATGGATGCAAATATGGCATGTTTGGTATGGGATCGATGATATGGTGTATGGTATGTGCAGTGTTTCCTTCAGGCATTCAGTTCACAGGGTTTGCAAATTAGTCAGATGTGATCTGGGCCCACGGAGGGGTGAAAATGCCAGGATGGTTTTGGAGCATGCTAGCTCTAAATGTTTTGAAAATGAATTTGCTTTTGGATGCATTCTTGAGTTCATAAAACATAGATATATAGTAGATTCTTCTTATTTGCATAGACCTAGTGCATGAAAAATATTAAACGGTTTTTTCCAATAAACAATTTGGACATAAAGGAGCTGTTCTATAATTAAGGAATGACATTTAACAATGAACAGTAATAAACAACTTTGCCAGACTAACACATACAATTCTGGCAGCAAAATAAGTCAAACATTGAGCAATAATTATATTACAATATTTGTTTTCTTTTATTATATTTCCCCACAGAAAATTCAAATACAGTCAATTGAACATGTAGGGCAAGCTGTATCAGAATATTTATGTGCAAATTGCCAAAACATATCAACAATTTGTTATGCAATTATTGATTATATTTTGTTCTGCTTTGGTAGCAAATGGTTTCGTGTGGCATAAAAATATACAAATCAGTGATTTATGCTTTAAACTGATAATATGCACACAAATTATGCCTTGTTCTACATGTACCATGAAAATAATGTAAATAGATAATATCTGTATTCTGAGTGTCTTACATTGTAATTGAGATATCAAATTTATCACTACTTAAACATATAAAACCTGAGCCTTTCAAAGAAATTTTATACTTTTATCAACAACTTGTTTAGTTCCCATAGATTTATCACAACAGTATTTAATTCGTGTCTATGTAATGTTATGTATTTTACTAATAATTTACTCTCATTTGATAAATTATGATAATTATTGCACTCTTGTGACATATATATTACGTTTGGCTGATTATGAACAAACTGTTTTTCTATTTAATCTATATTTTTAGTATTTAACCAAACAAAATGTTAATGAAATCTTCCATGTTTGTTACAGCCATGTGGACAAGTACACGACCCGCGAGGATCCCCGACATGACCCAGACTATGTGGAACCCCCAAAACCCAGGGACGTGGAGCTCATTCGGGACCCAGATAAAGGATTCGGATTTGTTGCTGGCAGTGAGAAACCTGTGGTTGTCCGCTTTGTTACAGATGGTAGGTTATACCATGGTGCATGAGCATGTTGTCTAGCTAGTTTTTAATTCACTCACCTACTTTGTGTAACATTGTTTGAATGCTGAACTTTGACCTCAATTAAAACTTTGATTTATACTCTGTTTAGGAATATAAGAACATTTGTATCTTGTTTATTTTTTTAATTTGTCACAAATATTTCAAGTTTTGATAAAGAAATCTAGTCTGCATGGACTATCAAGTTAATTATAGATAGTGACTGAGATAAACTTTAATACACAATTTTCTTATCTTTCATGGACATCTGAGCCCTAGAAATGTTTTGTAGACTTGTGCAGCTCTGATATTAAAAGTTTTGGTTCAACACTCATTTTAAATTTTGGTCAGTTCTTTATACATGTATTTATAGTCGGAAAATGTAATTGGTCAATCGAAAAAAGATCAAGTTTATGTAATAACTTAATTAGAGCACATGATCTCAAAAGAAGTCTAATGCCACCTCATAAGCTACTTGTTTTTCAATTAGCAGCAAGGGATCTTTTATATACTCTTTCTGACATATAAGAAATGACATACCAGAAGACTGGTTGGAATTGCATAAAACCCAAAAGGCGAATGTGTCTACAAAGGAGAATAGAACCTTTAAATATAATTATATGCAGCTCACACAGATGATCTAACCACTAATCCAGACACACTCCTTTCTTTACCAATTACTTTATCTTATAATTTGTAATAACAATTTCAAATCTTTCCAGAATGTTCATGGGTGCAGCATGTTTTATTGTTTACTAAAACGTTTCAAAATTGAAAATTCCATGCCATGAAATTAATATGTTTATGTCATTTAGCAGTAGTCATCACATCTATTTGTCCATCTGTCTGCATGTCAATCTGTCTGCATGTCTATTTGTCTGTCACTTGAGACTATTGATTAGTTTAATGTAGCACACGTGTTGTCTTATGCACAAATCATTGCCAAATCTTACAGTTCTGGTAATGACCTTTAAACGAATGTGTTGACTCTAGTAAGAAGTGTGTACTGACTACTTGATGAAAGTGAAATATCCACGACTGAGTCTTCAATGATGTTTCACTATAATGACTGCACAGCTTAGTTTTGATGCATTGCATCAATATGGATGTGTTTGCTCATCTAAAAAATTAGCTAGTTGACTTAGGGACATTTATTGATTTGACGTGGACATATCTCGACACTTTTACCAGTCATTAACCATCTTTATTGGTCATTGGAGACGGTTTGGAGTTTGTGCTATAGCGATGAGGAAATTAGGCGCTGCTTGAGCGGGGAAATGTCTGCACCATCCTGTGGCGGGCCAGCAGAGTATTTCATGAAGTATATTTGAAGACAACTAATTGGATCCTAATTGCTGTCCAGACAAATAATTCTTAATTACATTTCTTTTTCAATAAGAATTTGTTTTTCTTTCTCCTGAATGCTGTTCCTAAGAGTTTGATCTTGTTGTTGCAATGTCATGATGACACTGATAACTGGTAAAAATATTTTATATCATCTTTGTTCAATGTAATTGTTTCTCCTCATTTTTCCTGTTCGAAGCTTACTATACAGTGTATAATGAGAAATATCTTTAAGTAATGGATAAAGACAGATAAAGTTGATTTGTTTAATGACAGTCCTGGAGCACATTGATTGGATGTCAAACATATGAACTCAGAAGAAACCTGCTGCTACCATATAGGCTACTCTTACTGATTAGCATCAAGGGGTCTTTTAGGTCAGTTTCCAACAGACGGGATAACACCAACGACAGCCTTTGATGTACCTATCGTAAATCACAGGTTGGATCGAGAAATAACTCAATGGGTCCATTAGGAGAATTTCAGTAATGTAGCAATTGCCTTCCAGTCAACTTCATTTTAAATGAAACTTAAAATTAATTTTGCATACCTTATATATAGTACATCCTTTGTGTGTCTTTGTGGAGGATAGATCCTTCGACCCATCGAGCCTCAGGTGGACGCTCTTGCGTTGAGCTGCACCCCGCTCCCTTAAATGAATAAAGCCACCTTGTTTACACAAGCATCAAATAATAACCTTCAGACCAGTTGTTTTATTTAGTTTGTCAACATGTCACAAGTTCAAGCAATACATTTATTAATACAAAATTAACTTTTATAACTGTTCATAAGGCAAACATAACATGACACAAATGAACTTGGTGTAGGTAGTAAAACTCAATACTGTAGTAAAAGCAAAACTCATTAATAATGTGTTAATCTGATGCCGTATTGCTGATCCCTGCAGGGAATTAATCAAAACTACTGTAACTATATCATCTCTTCTATCCCCTCGGCTAACACGTTACAGTTCATTACAAGAATGAGGAAATTAAGTAGCTGTAATACAAATAGGAAATTGTGTTTTCATATACCTGCTAAAGAAATTCACTTGACGCCTGTGGCACACAAAAAAAGGAATCGCGATGTGTGTCGATATTAATTGTATTTGTGGATACAACTTTGACTGCTAGAATCATTTTAATATTTCTGAATGATATGATGCAGATTTCAATTTGCTGTCTCATAAAGGGATGGGCGTGTTGTGTCCCGTTATAAACGTTAAACACATGTCACAGTGGATGAAATCAGGTCACTTATTATGTGCTACAGACATTTGAAGTGGGAAACCGTGGTTTGTTTTGAAGATTAAACACATTTTTACGGTATGCAAGAAATAGGTATCAATTATATTGCAACTCATTATTTAGAAATGTATCTAACTTGCTTTCACTTGTTAGATACATTTTGAAACAGCTCATTGCAAGATAAATGATATCAGTCATATAGCACTGGTTGGAATGGGAAAATCTTCAAATAGGTCTACCGACAATGAGAATCTGATTGTGTTGTTCAGTAATAGTAGCCTATGTGGTTAGCGCAGGTTTTTTTCTGATCAAGTGTCAATACAACCGTAAATTTGACATCCAATAACCGCTGATTTTTCATCAATGTGTGAACAAATTTTACGTTAATTTGTTCCAGTGTTGTATCATGAGTCACGACTCAAGAGACTTAGACTTGTAAAGTAAATTAGAGAGTCAATCTGTTATTGAATAAAGTAACATTTTTAAATGTTAACATTTATAATGACCATAGAAATTAACATATTAAACACACGAATACCCATTAAGACATTCTTTTGTTACCCGCCACTGGTGAATGACTAATAGAATTACTGTGGTAGGATAATAATAAGTTCTTGAGATGAAAGGTTTCTGTTGGCATATCGGATGTCAACTTGATATTAAAAAGTTGTCACACTTCCAGCTATTTGAGTTATTCCAAACCGAGCTCTGTACAAGGTGAAATGTACTGTGACATGATAATGTCATTGAATCTTGACTAGAAGTAGAAGAACTAGCATACAACATGCTTTGATGGAATTGTCTCCTGGTTGGC
The DNA here is from genome assembly GCA_032273805.1 of Melanodrymia brightae. Taxonomy (NCBI): domain Eukaryota; kingdom Metazoa; phylum Mollusca; class Gastropoda; order Neomphalida; family Peltospiridae; genus Melanodrymia; species Melanodrymia brightae. Next base: position 12,383 of record JAUTCZ010066597.1, on the reverse strand, counting down.
AAATCATTTGATAATTGTTGAAGATTCTCACCTTGTGCTTGTATATACTATCAAGTAAGCATACTGCTGAATTGCTTTTTCAAGTCTTGCACATACTTATACTTTGTGTTCGTGGGTTTTTAAAAAATATTGTTATCAGTCATGTTTTACAGTGTGTACTGGAGTGTAGGTAATGTAATCCAGCCTAATATTTGGGAAAAGGTAATTTGGATGGTTTGTTCGAACCATTTCATAGAAAAAATGTACTTTTCCAAAAAATATTCATTTTTGCTATTGAAGATACACTATTTTAAAAACAAACTGTCCGCAGAGAATCTTACATGTATATAACATGCCTATTTAATCAAAACATATCAAGATATTATGCATGTACATAAAATGTTCTAATTTAGCTTTCTGAATGTTTATAAAAAGGAACATTGTGTATATACCGGGGTATTCCATTAAAAGAAACTTGCAGATTTTTATGGAAACAATCATTTTTTCATGCGTTCCAAACTGTAATAAAAGTTGTATCAAGTTTCTCGATTTTACTCAGTTTACTTACAGTAATAGTATAGCGTCATTGTCTGTAAAATCGATGTACCGGTATTTCATCTAAACATCGTCTGCTCTTGGGTAATGGGGTGAAAGATAACTGTAGTCAATATATTTCATCAAATTTTCGTACATGTTTTCCTTTTTAGTCTAGGAAATTGATTTTGTGGTTAAAAATACCAACGGTCATGGTCACTAGTCTACTTTTAGAGTTAAAATGCTAAGCTTGCCACAAGCAACATTTCTTAGGCAAGCATTTCTTCACCACATCATGTGCTTTATTAAGTGTAATTATTTTTCATCAGATATTAAATGCATGGAGATATAATTCCAAAGACTAATTTTGAGTAATTTCCTGTGCTTGTTATTTGGAGATTGCACCGACATTGAAAGCGCTGCAAGGCTGGCTTAACTTCACCTCCGCAGTGGACTTGTCTTAATTGGCATATGTCTAATCCAATAATCCTTCTAAACCAGATTGATTGGGTAGCATTAATCTGTCTCATCTAGCACATCGTATTAACCAAGATATTTTCTAATTCCCACTTAAATCCAGTTTAGATAGACAACTGTATTTTAATTTCGAGTGACAATTAAGAATTTTTCTGTTCAGGAATACTACATGCATGTAAACACATTCTGATAGCAGGCACACCCTGTGCATTGTATGTTCCGTGTATGATTTCTTACATCTGATTGTGTTCTGCCTTCCCTATAGCACACCCAGTAATACGATAAGTCCTTTTCTATCTGTCAAGTGAAGCACAATACCTTGTTCACTGGTTCGTTATTATCAAGTGAGGGAGACACGATTCCCTTTCATTGTCTGCTTCATAAATACATTCCCCCAACTGTTATTCCAAAAGTTGGAAGATTGACATGTGATCATTAGTGCCAGTACTTGCAGTGGTTTACTGAAAATATGATTGTCAGAAAGAATTGGCTGAATTGTTGTCTCCTTTCTATTTTTGTCTCAACGGTAATTGTTCTTTTCATGCATCTAACCATTTCTTGTGAAAGATGCATGTGGAGATTATTAGATGAAACTTCACAAATATATGTAGTAGCTCTCGAGGAAATGTCATGCAACCCGAGTTCCATGGTCAAGGTCACAGTATTCTAGTCACCAACAAAATATGCCTGTTCACCTACAATTCCATAATGTGTTGAGACAGTTTGATGCATTGTTGTTTCTCTGGTGTGCATGCAATTAACCCACCACATGTATATGACCTCAAGAGTATTTATAGTGCATCATATGCACATCAATGCTAGGGGATATATATATCTGTGTGTGTGTGTTTGTGTGTGTGTGTGTGTGTGTGTGTGCTTGCGTGCGTGCGTGCGTGCGTGCGTGGGTGTGCGTGCGTGCATGCATGGGTGTGCATGCGTGCGTGTGTGGTTCATAATGGGCGAGTTATTTCTGTCCCAAGTTTTCCAGTATTAAATGCAGATATAAATAGTAGGCACAAATATCTATAGTTTTCCTATCTGTTTAATTATCCCTTGTATCACATTTATGAATTCCTCAACCATCATTGCCATTGCATTTATGTTTGCATAATAATTATATCCAACCACGTGATATGGAAAATAATATTATTCTTTCAACTGGTCCTAATGCCTTTCCATGCAGAGATGTGCTAGAATTAAATGAATTTCTCTTTGTTAATTCAGTTTATGGTAACCAACATAATATCTAAATCTTGTTTTTGTCAACAGATTGTTCATCAGGTATGTACATTCTTCACCGAAATGCTAGAAGCTCTCCCGAACAACTTGGCATTAATTTAGTGTTTAAATACTGTATTGCTGTGTGGCCAATAAAGTACCCATTATAGTACCATCTTATCATTCGCTTCCTAATAATATTTATTTTAAACAGTGTTTTAAAATAGTATATACAGATGTATTATATAATCCACACTAAATCCAAGTTGCACAAATCATTTGGCATATGTTGTGTTTCTATATTATAAGTTTAATTATGTAAATAGATTATGTTTGTTATTGTTAATTAGTAGCCTAATAACAGCTACACGTATATATTTAACACTTCCTATCTGTGGATCTAACAATGTTACAGCCAGTTAATATATTTTAGAGGATGAAACATTTTATATATCAAAGCTTTTTTTCTAAACCATGTTTGATATGAATGTCAAACACACTAATAAATGTAGTTGATAGAATTATTACTGTAACATCCATTTTAATTTGTTTCTTGAACAAATTTGTTTTTATATATAAAATCTTTGCTTTTATTCTGTTGCCTGTAGCTTTGAAATGTCACAATATGAAGAAATTTAATTTTTTCGTAAACAAATGTTATTTCATCTCTGGAAAGCCTAAAGTAAAATAAATAATAAATTTCAGTTTTAATGTAAGTATTTGTTCTTTTGGAAGAAAACTGAACAAGATCCTTAAAGATTTTAAGCTACTTTTAAAACGAGATTTTTTTTGTCTGAACATACACTTGTACGGTACTCATTTTTACTTGGCTTACATTCAGACCAAAATAATCAATGTCATTGTAAATGTTCTTTCTGATCTACTGGAAGGATCTTGTCAAGAGTTGCTTTCCAAATGGTAGAATATCTATAAGAAATTGTGCTCATTTTTACTAATTTCTTATAGATATTATTCGACCATTTGGAAAGCAAATCTGGTCAAGATCATTCCAGTAGATCTGAGAAAGATCATTTAAAATGATATTGATTCATTTGGCCTGAATGTACGTGTACTTGTAATTCTTGTAAATAAACATGATTTGTTACAAGTATTTGACCATTTGGATAGCGAGACTAGCCAATCTATCCATACGAGTAATTTTCTCTGAGCATTTGTTGTGAGGTTTGATCACATGTTGTGGAGAGCTTCACATATTGATCGAGGCTGTTGGTGCAGGGCAAATGAAGTGTTTGTTATGCCTGATTCCTTGTGGATCCCAAACTCTTGCCACACTGTCATCATAGTCTTTTGTCATCGGAATAATTTCTTTGTTGACTGAAAAAGTTACAGTTTCATTGGCGTGTGTTGAATAAACCAACAACACTTTTTAGCCACCACTTCACACACTGCCGTCTGTTGACATGCACAGACTTACTCGTGCTTTAAGTGCCATTCGACAGGCATTATATAAAACATGGCTATGGCGTATGCTATGGCTACTTGACTATTAGCCACATACATGATCGGTGTTTACTAAACCCATACTGTTTCAACTCATATAAATTGGTGGCTTTTTATTAAACACCGAGCCTAAAATGTTTTTGTATAATTTGAGGAGCAGGGCGTAGCTCAGTGCAAAAGTATCTGCCTGAGGTTCGATAGGTTGTCAGATCGATCTTCGTCAGTGGATTATTTCCCATTCCAACCAGTGATCCACAACTGGTCCATCAAAGGCCAAGGTGTATGCTATCCTGTCTGTGGGAAAGAGCACATAAAAGAAATTTTACTGCTGTTCGGTAAGAGTAACGTGTGTTGGGGCAACATGTGTCCTCTGAACAAGTGTTAATATAATAATGCGACATCCAATAACCGCTGATTAAAAATCAATGCGTTCCAGTGGTGTCATTAAGCAAATAAACTCTATCTTTAATATACAATTTGAACTCATGTAAATTGGTAGATTTTTAATAAGCACTCTCAGCCAGGGCCTAAAACATTTTCATACCATTTTGTATTGGTCATCTACTCAATTATATCCAACACTGTAAAGCAGGTATTATTTATGCATATATAATTGTCTGATTTTGTAATTTAAACATGAAAAGTATAACATACCTTTTCTGCAATGTGATAATTATACATTGTGATTTGATCTGAGTTTTCTCAATTTATAAAAATTTGTAACTGCGAATATTAACCATTTTACAGTTTTATGTTGTGATCAAAATATGTTTTAAATATTGAAATAGACAAGATAATATAAAAAATTAGTAGTAGATGTAGAATCAATGATTTAAATAATATGAAATCAGCTGAATCTCAACATTACTAGAACAGAGAAATTTTAACTTTCATAAAGCACTTTGTAACGATAAGCCATTTTTGTAAAATTGGCCTCAAAGATTCTTCAAATTTGACATTCACAGCAGAGTGAACATGTTAATGCCTAAAAGTTTCTTTACATTTCGCATTCACAGCAGTTTGAAACAGTTTTGTCAGTGATAAAAACCTTGTTAATAATGTTGATGTAACATGATGTTCCCTAAATTCATTTCATAGACTGATTTCATATTCATCTCTCGTCACTAATTGAGCCAAATTGTCACGGTAATCGTCAGCTTAACAAGCCTTGATTATTATATACTGATTGGTGATTCATATTTCCATTCCGGAATAATTCTGTATATATTTAGATTTGATTAGACAGACAGCTTGTCCCTAAGCTTGGTATGTTTAATAGTTCCAAATATTAATCATCACTTCTACATAATTGATGAAAATTGTGCCTGATTAGATGTACTTATAACTGGCGATTAATATTTGTTAGATTTGAGGTAAACGATTTAGTGATATAGCTACTTAATTTGCAATATTAAGGATGTCAGAGTTTATATAAAACCAAATGAACTTTTACGTCTATATTAAGTTAAGTGTCAGAACAGTTATCTAGCTGAGAATAGGTATAGTAGAGTACAAGGTACATGTAGTTACTACTAGTAACAATTTGCTTTAAAATGTTTGTCTATTTCTGTGCGATCTGACCATTAGTAATAGTCACTAAAGTATTGCACCATTGCTAATATGCACTGCAGGAATTACAACAGTCATATGATCAGCTTGTATGCTACTGTTTTCTTGTGAAAGCTTCAGTCTGTCATAGTTGAGTTCTTTCTAGCACATTTATTCATGTTTTATTGTACCAATTATCATAGGTTTTATGGCAAAAAGATCAAATCCATACTAATTTACATACACCAAATAACCTGATAGTGTATTGTTTGTTTTTTCATAAAAATGGTATTTTACCATTGACAATGTTAGATATACATTCTAAGCATTCTAAGACACTAACTTCATGTTAGAATTAAGCATTCTCAAACAACTAAATTAACAAAACTGAATATTTGGTTTTGATTGATAACGGGATATAAGATAAAGTTCTATTAAAAATATCTGATCCTAGAACCAGTTCAGCTCTTCACACATATACAAATATACTGTTGCCTTTGTCTATTCTCTATGTATTCCAAATGAAGAATAAATCAAATATTAGATAAGTACCTAAGATACATGCATGAGAAAGCCAGCAAACTAAAATAACATGCTATTCTGTCACTCTTTAATGATTTTCACTTCACACATTAATCATTTAAACTTAATTTAAAGCAACTTGATGATAGGTGTTAGTTTGCTCTAACCTTATTTATGACACAGTGTTGGTGGTGTAGCGTGTTGAATATTTGAGGGGCCATTAGTAATGAGCATCAACATCAATCAGAGGACACCAACAGATTTAGTAGCAAATAATTTCATGTGGAATAAACATATGCGTATACCATAAGTAATTTATGCTATAAACCAATATGCAAATAAGTGGAATCTACTGTAATTACAATCTTATCTACATAAACAAAACGTTGGTCATACTATTACTAGTACAATGTAGTTGCACCTGTGGATGATATACTATCTACATTTAAAAAAATTTAAGTGAGACATTTAATTCTATGTTTCATGTTCCGATTCCATTCATCATTCCAATGTCATCTTGCATTGTAACTTCCTACATTACTTAGTGAACACAAATATGAATTAAAGCTTTTCCACCTCTTCAACACCATTTCTCTATGCCACTTGAGTTCGTTCATATTGGCATGTGTACCTGTAACAGTTGTCGATTTGTTCTCTGTTGATTTTCATGTTTGTTGTTTTAATAGGTGGACCGAGTGTGGACAAGCTGCTAGCGGGAGATCAGATCCTTAAAATCAATGGGGAAGATGTGCGAAAAGCACCTCGTGAGAAAGTCATCGAACTTGTCAGGTGAATAGTCAATCAGTTTAAGCTTGTTGTGCTGTGTTTGATTCGCATGGTTATCGGATGTCTATGTTAAAGATTCTCTAGGATTTATTCATGTTTTGGCAGGAGCAGGTTGTCAAACTTGTCAGGTGAAACAGAAGTTTTTCTCAATGCATTGTTTTGTTTCAAATGTTTTCCATCAAATCATATCATTATAAACTTTATTAGCATTAAACATTTTATAAGCTAAAACATAAGTTTTTCTCAATGCATTGTTTTACATAAAATGTTTCCCACAAAATCATATCATTGTAAAGTTTATTAGCATTAAAAACTTTATAAGCTTGATACATATACTGAAGGCATAAATTTATACAGGTACCTTGACAGTTGGGTGTTCGCACACATACAATATTTTAATTCTGTAATATAAACAAATATTACAGACCTATCAGGAGTTCTAGAAATTTGAAATCATCTACTAGCCCATGGGCTATTGGCTTTCAAAATTCACTAGCCATGATTGAAATTTCACGAGCCATAGACAATATTTAAAAAATCGAACAAAGTGACTTGGTGAAACTTGGTAGATTAACTAAACAAATTACTACTTAACAAAATTAAGGACCCTTATATAAAGTTAAATAATGTAAATAAATGACGTTAAAGTTAAGAAATAAATCTGGTATTATTTTAGCAATGAAATGAATCAATTCAAAATGTTCACTTTAAAACAGTTTGAAAGCTTTGTTTTATTTATCCATAATATAACACACTAAAAAATCTGTGTAATCCTGCATTTTTCTAAAGTAAATCTTGTTTTGGACTACTTGTTTATAAACATGTTTAATATTGTTTGATTACCTGTTGAAACAGGATGAAAAATGTGTGATCAAATAAATGTTGTTTATAATGTTAATAATGTTATTAGAAATGCTACTTTTCATCCCTAACCAATGAAATCATTTTTTAAAGATAATTTGTTATTGATAAATACATAGTTTAAGATACAGATATTACTTTATAATTAATCATGAATACTTTTATTGCGAGCTTGTAACATGAATGTTTCCAAAAATGTTTGAAGAAAAGAAAATGATTGCAATGAATTCTTCAGACTAAATCCTTCAAGCTATTGGCGTACATTGATCAGACTCGAGTTTGTTGAAATCAATGTCTAGCTTTTCTGAGGGTTGTATATACACCGTTATCAGACTATATCAAACTGAATACTAAATAACTAAAATTCAAATTTAAAAAAACTGATCGTGTTCAATTTGTCATCGACCACTTACTTTGAGATTGGTGACTGCCAGTTGGTGATTTGAAAATTACCATTATTACTCTGCAACCCTGCTAATGCTACTTCTGACCTTTAATCTTATTGATTATTTCATCGCTTGTTCCACAGCCCCTTTGAGCATACACATCTTCAATACGCTAGAGATAAACACTTTTTGTGCCAATTACTCAAATATTTCCCAATAAAATTGTAACTAAATTTGGAATCTTGTTGTGTATCATTAAGCCCAACAGTTATGTTCCCAGAATATATTATTTGTGATCACATATCCAGCTATTGCTGTATTGACTTAAATTTCAGCATGCTTGTATTCTATAAGGTTCAAGCATGCCAGCCTTGGGAACAACCTCTCACAGTTCAGAGTTTATACTCTCTTAGCTGTGCCCAAGGCAAGAACTGTATTGAAAGAGGGTCATTCATTGCTTTTGGCACCAAACATTTCTGCCCTGTCGCGCCTACAGACAATTATATAGTACTTACCTTCGAACCATTAATATCCATATTGTGTCGAGGTATTCAGGTCTACAGTAGCCTGCACATATATATTATTATTTATTATAATATATACATGTATATATATATGCTCCTACATAACATTAATTATGCTGTCTATGATGTGTCTAAATCAGCATCTATTTAATCCAAAAATCAGTCTGAACCAGATTGATTTTACATTTCCAAATCCATAATGTTTCACTAGAAAATCTCTCATATTCACAGCTTTTAGCGGACTTCACTCTATTTACAAACATAACATACGTCTTAGGATTTTGTTTTTGCTTACATGTACTTAAACTTTAACACAAAATTACTCTTTCTTTTTTTTTGGTTTTACTTATCCAGCCCATTACGAAGTGCCATCGAGGGCCAGTTGACACATTCCTCCATTAACCAACACTCTGTCTTCTCTCAACTAACACCTGTCTCTATGTAAGAACAGACAGGGATTGTTTCCATTTCTTTAGATACCTTACGCATCTGTTGTAGCTGCATTTGTGTCTGTGATTGAAGTCAGTCTTGTAGAGTTGTCTTATTTGTTTTGTTGTTTTCTTACAGAGCTTGCAAGCACTCGATTTTACTGACAGTATGTCAGCCGTACACAGACAATGTGAGTACATACAGCTATCTGCTCTCATCATAGATGTTTAAAGCTTTTTCATGTACATATTTCACATCTCTTCTCCTTTAAAATAAATGCCATCTCAAGAAATGATATTCAGGAACAAATTGGGCTTTTATTTGTAAATACTCTATTTTTCTTTTTTTTCGCCATATACTTTGCTATATGTCCTATTAATTTGGTTTCTATTACAAGATTAATGTTTGTTTTTTTAAAAGATTTTCTAGGTTTCAATTTATAATATTGTTAGTTTCATGACTAATATCGTTGACACTCCAAACATCCAAAACGTTTTGAAGTGCATCAACATTTGTTTGCTGGAATTCAATTTAGTTCTAATATAAACGGATGGATGAGCATTAGGGAAACTGTATTTAGTACCGTATGTCAGCAGTATTATTTTGTAACATTTAGCATTAGACAATTTTCTTTCTAAAATCATGAATTTTGGGATATAAACAGAATTTCCAAGGAACTATTTTATATTTGACCTCCAAGAATAAAAGCATGTTTTGTTTGCGTGAAAAGTAGTCCTAATAGCATAGGAACTCATTAATGTAAAAATAATAAACCCATCCCCTTATAATAGAAGATATAATGGGAGGGGTATATATTTTATATGGTAATAAGTTCCTGTGCCTAATTGCCATTTAGATTTGTCTTGCAATAATGAACAAAATTCAATTCTTAGAAATATCTTTTAAAATTAAAAAAGAACAATTATGTACATAATTAAGAAGTAATGTATATGAGATAGATGTTGTCTAAGGTAAATGTCACAGGGTCAATGCATTACATTGTGTACCTGATGACTTCATCTCTGTCTGTGGTTATTGAAGAATTCTAGATTGCTCAGTAGACTAATTAATTATTATTATATTTGTAAAAATTGAGGTCACAAATGCCCCAGTAACCTTGATCAAATATCACACACAATATGAATGGATGACAGAAGGATAGGATCAGACAGTGGTTGGATCAAGGCTATAAGGAAGACTGTATTCAGTTTCTTGAATAACCTAGAAATGTAATATTTAGCTAAATGTAGAGCCAATAATGTATGAAATAAAAAAAAGGTATGTTTTCAGCAAAAATAATGCTTGAAAACCTACTTCCTATTAAAACATATTGCCAGCGACAGATCTTGATGATAAAGTTTGTTTATTTAATGACACTGCTGGAGCATATTGATTAATAATCAGGGCTACTGGATATCAAACACTGTTGGCATATACATATAGGCTACTCATATCAGCAAGAGGTCTTTTATATGCACTTTCCCACAGGTAGGATAGGACACACCATAGGCCTTTGACATGGAGATGCTCTTGTGCTGAGCAACATCCTGCTCTGAGAAACAATGAATCTTTCCAATTATGGTAATCAATTACAGGTTTTCCCCACATTTTCAGGGATTAATCTTCCTATCGACACTTCACAAAACTGGCAATAAAACATCCTATATTCACATTCTATTTTCAACACTATTTTATTGGGTAATTTTAGATATTATGGAGGGCATTCATCAGATTTGATGACAACATGTGATAAAATTCTTAATTACTCTTTAGTTAATGTTAGTTGTATGCTTGAAAGAAAGACAAAATCATTGCCAAAATGCTATGGTAGTTTAAACACAGGTACGTGATATTAACTTCTGACCTACCGACTGCAAACATGTAATTAACTTTTAACACACAGTATTTGACACAAAATCCTACAGGAGCTATTGATTGTGACTGTTAAATTGCTTTTTTTCAACAGTCTTCCCGAAGGTCAGCCCTGCTCACAGCAGCTAAGAAAGCCAAGTTAAAAAACAATCCAGCTCGTGTACGTTTTGCTGATTCAGTCATGGTGAATGGTGCTCCAGTGCTTACAGTAAGAATTTCCATTAGCTATCAAAGTTTATTAAATATGTGAATCGAAAAGGAAGAACTTTCCCAGAAAGCGAAAATGAACTAACACTGGAAAGCAAACATATATAGCTAACATAAATAAGATCTGATTTGACAATGTTTGCACTTCCAGCTCATTGGAAAGTAATTTCCTTGCATTGTAATCAAGAGACAAGCGTAGAGGTCTGCATCACAGTGCTCTATTGGTGCAATGTCTTATGGTTGAATACATGCCATGGTTTAATAGACAATAACTTACGAGTAACGAGGAATTACAGATTATCTTTCCCGAGTGAAATTAATGTTGTCAGTCCCCAATGTTAGCAAGGGACTGAAAACATTAATTTCACGATCGATAATCCATAATTCTGAGTACCGAGTAGTTTATTGTATTTATTATCCATAGTAGTTAGTCAAGCCTAAATAGTTATTAAGACATTAAAGTTTGGTCTTCGTCGTAACTGTGCAGTAATCAATGGATTCTGGTCTTTCATCTTACCTCCTTTTCTGCTGCTCAGGAGGAATTTTCTCTCAAACTAAATATAATTTCAGAATATTGATATTCTTGAAACATCGATTGACCAAAGAAAACTACAAAAAACATCCACAAGTAATTCTAGAACATGAAGTTATTAATACCACAATCCATTTCTTACTGCATAGTTATGAAGATGGATTGATACACATGTATTGAGGGACTGTGCATTAATTGCAATGTGTTTCACAATTTGAACAAAATTAGTATTGTATTTGACCCCATCCCTCCACTTCTAATCCTAAAATAAAACATTGATTAACTGTTTATTGATGTTTTTATATGAAAAGCAATCCAAACATGGCTTTTACCCATATATCAGTCCCCATCTTCCGAGCATTGTTCGGGTTGTTAAACACATTGACATTTATGCACTGTCCCTAATATATCCACTGGTTTTTTTCACAGCGATCTATCCAAGAGAGTTATGTGCCTTTTATGCCGAATGTCCTCAAAGTTTTCCTAGAGAATGGCCAAACCAAGTCTTTCAAGTACGACAATAAAACAACAGTGAAGGTTTGTGAATTCAGATTTACATATATTCTCGTTTCAACCATTTGCCAAATCTAAACATAAAACACAGTAATACAGCGAGAAGTGATTCGCCTTGCCAGGCAGAGTTGAACTGACATTGTGACAAATATGAGATGGCATGCACTTACGAATCACAGCTAAAACAGTTATAATACCTGTTGCTTGTGAAATGTGATTATATCCTTCCCCAGCAGTGGCACTCCTCACAAGGAGAGCGGTATCAGATATCAATACCAGATTAATTGTGAAATAGATAATAATTATTACATGAGTGGCTGTCAGATGTAATTGATCTTACGAGTTGTTTCAAGATGTATCTGATAAGTTGGATACTTTTTTTAAACAATGAGTAAGATCAGTGATCTCTAAGGGACACGAATGTAGTATTCTATTTCTTACAGAGCCTAAAAAACCTATTTAACCTTTAGACTACCGAATTCTTTTACAGACATTTCCCCTCTGTACCGGATTAATTTGGAAAAATACCAGTGT
>JAUTCZ010066486.1:0-17731 GCA_032273805.1 Melanodrymia brightae | reverse complement strand
TATTTATTATGTGTAAGGCAGTGAACATGGCCCCCAACCTGTTCACTGCCTATGTTTCTGGGGACAATAAAAATCTTGGGGGAAAAAAAAAAGAAGATAGTTACACAATTATAGACAGATCTATTACAGTTACTGTTAACAAATAATTGTGAGATATTTTATATATTCTATCATGATATTTAGTACTAATATATTGTGTATGTTAGTATACAATTGCGTTTGTATTGTTATTGCTATTCTCACTGCATGTATATAAATATAATAATTGTTACTGTATGTAGATGCATATGTATATATAAATATATCATTCTTATTTGTAATCCAATAAGCCATTGTGCTTACGGCTAAATAAAGAATTGAATAGAAGTCTTACTTTTGGAAGGCGTTCTGGGTCCCCGGGATGTCTGGGCACCAACTTCATTAACCGTTGGAACCCATAGTCAATCGTTGGTTCGGTGAGAGCTATACAATAAGAAAACAGCATGCTAAGTATTTTGTGCTATAATAAAAAAAATCACAAAATATTGATATCTGTCATTCACATTTTGATAGGAATTAAAATATCCACATAGATTATGAACCGCAATAAACGTGGACACGTATTACTTTTTAGCTATAAAACAATATAACGTTTATAAGTAGGATATTAAAAAAATGATTTTTTTTAAAACATAGCAACATATTTTCATAATAACCCTTAAAAAAATCTGTGAGGATTATTTAAAATTGCTTTTTCTTTTTACCAATTCCAAGTTTTTAATGCTAAAATTCAGCATTATGATAGTGTGTTATTTGTATATCATTGTACATAATGTCATTAAGTTAATAATTATTATATCGCAAGAGGGATAAATTAAATGTGAATGGCAGATGTCCTAATACACATCCTTCTGATATACATCATATTTGTATACCATATTTCCAAACCGTGACCAATACTGCTTCGAAAAACTCGATGAAATGGAATTTGTGATGCAATGTTTAATCAATTGTTTTGGCGTTACATTCGTTTTATTTGTTTTAAAAATACCATGTGATAGTCATAACCTGATTTCTGTCTGGAATTATCCTTGTATTATATGGCTTGCATCAAATGGCCCAAGAGAATACTGACATTCAAATAGCATTTTGAAATAACATGCAATCTGATTATCGATTTCCCCACGACGTCCAGGTATTCTTGCGCGCATTGAAGATCGGCTTCCTATTAAGCGATTGCTTTCCATTCACGGAACACACCATCTAACGTGTGAAAAACAGCTTCACTCAAACAATGCAGCGTTTCCTTTCGTCATACCGACTAATCACAGCCCGTTTCGGCCGTCACGTGACCCCATACTGTCAGCCGGATTTCATTTTTATTCGACATTTCCTATTTGAGTTAATTTCCTAACTCATTTCTTCCGTTTGTATTCTGGAAGCCGTAACCGACACGACATGTTCAAAGAAGACAAAGAAAAGGCTTCAGAAGAAAGAATATCATCGATAAATATTTTATGTACGGTTAGCACTTAAGATGAATTATGCATATACACAATATGTTCTGTTAGGGCTGGCATATGGCGATTTCGTACATAAAAGGACGCAGTAGTTTCATTTAGAAGTGGAAAATGTCAACGGATGCGTTAAGGTCATGTTTCCAATACGACAACACGGTCCACTGAGCATTTGATGTACGAGGCTAAGCATCAATAACACATCACCATGGACAGACACATTTCTGATAAGACTTAATACTAATTTTTTCAATATCTAGATACCATTCTAACTCGTGGCTAGGATTTGCAAGGAGGTTAAGTTGCGTGGTCCCATGGGTAGTTTTGTTTCGGCATCAATGGGCAATACAAACAATCTGTTGTTTAAACTGTATATTTGATTATGTATCACTGTATAAATCACATCCAATTCTTGTCAATAAAATGAAGTATCGCGTTCGTTTGTTTGACAATTGATCCGTCATGATAATCATGTCTAGTGGTATGAAGTTGTAATATATTTTAATCTAAACGCGCAGAAATCCAATAGGGAGTTCCCCATGTAGGTTTACTTTAAATTATCATTGATATGATCATGTACGTGTATTTGAAAATGAGGAGGTGGGTGGTCTGTGTGATTGCACCGGGGATAGAAATACAGCTCGGCCACTGATGATGATGATGATGATCATCATCATCGAAAAACATATGCCAAACAAGGACATGAAGGTTATTTTTGTAGGTTCATAATCACGTTCCATTATTCTATCCGTAAAAATAGACTTTTTGCCAAAACAATGAAAAAAAAACAATGTTCCTCAACAAAAAATTTTTTTTATGAAAGACTAAGTTTTTATAGAATGCCATAAAATAATTACAACTGTTATCATATCAGCCAATTTAAGACGCAGAGTGTGATCGTGTTTCTGACATTCTGTAAACTAAAATTAATGGACATGCTTTTTTATATTTCCCATTCCTCTCATGGATTTAATATTTCTAGCTAGTTTGGCGTCACGTCGCCATGGCGGTTCATGTCGACACTATAGACATGCTTAACCCCTGGATGGCCAAGGTACACACGTGTGCCCGTGCCTAATTGTTTTCAACCTACTCGAGTTACACTTGATTTCGTCCTATTGGAACTCATTTGACTGCTTTAAGGCCATACACGCCGATGTGGAAAACAAAATGACAGGTTACTGTTATCAATGTAATGCTTTTGGACACGAGCTTAGATCAATACATGTGGAGGGCCCTGCGTGGGTAACTGTGGTTCGAATATAGGAGACGATTTTAAAAGCACTAATGACTCCGTGATACAGTGGATATAGCATCGGGCTCAATCTCAAGGCGGGTTGTTAAGTTTAGTCCCGCCCGAGGAAATGAGTAATCTTTCATTAGCATTGAGTAAAACGCCATAAAATTAATTGGGAGATCTTATTAACTATATAATATTAACGAACAAAATTAAATTTTAAATTGTTGTAACTTAAAAATGTTTTAATTACTATGTGAGACCCTTACCCCCCCCCCCCCACCTCAACCTCCACAATGTTAAAACCTTAACACTACATGAATCCCCAACCCCAATTCCCCCACAATATGAAATCACATATGTACTCATATGTGTCTATAATTAAACACATATACTGTAGTACAAAAGTCCTGACTTACCAGTATATACAAATCGTCCTGGAGCCCCCTTGCAGAACTGTTTTGATTTATATGACAAGGTAACCTCGACGACGCCAGGGATGTGTCTGGGAGGTGTTTGTACCCGTATGGCATGCGACGTCAGGAGCTGGAAAGGAAGTATATAATAATTATTGTAAAGAGATTATTTCTCTGTTTTGTTCACACACGCTTAAAATTGGTATGATTATGGTCTGACAAAAACAATACTACGGTAAGTATTTAGTATATCTACAGAATGTACCTAACTGTACCTAACGCGCGATAATTCGACAGACACACACACACACACACACACGCACACAGACACAGACATGTCAGCATACGCTTGTGTACAAAACAAAATCGTGGCAGGATACGCTCAACTTTCGCGAACACCTGGTACCATAACTGCTTTAGTTGTGATTCTTGAGTACTTGCCATCTTGACTTTGTTGGAATATCATTTTCACTCGGCCTTGTGTGGAGATACGTTTGTCAATAATAATAATAAGTATTACTAATAATGGTTTTGTCGATCTGTGTGATATTCTTATCACTCCTGTTATGTATTTTCAAATACAAAGATCTTAACAAGAATAAAGTATCCACCTTTGGCGTACAGAAGTTTCTGTACTAATTAATTCACAAACATAGACCCCATAGGATTTACCAATGTGGTTCTTCCTTTAACGAAGGCGTTATCAAATTGATCTTTCTAATAATAAGATAACGACGTTATCCAACCTGGATTCAACATGGGCTAAAGAGTTAAATATCCGATATCGGTGACAGTTCAGTTGTAAATTAAACACGCACACAGACGTTGAGACGATATTTCACAGAGCACAGTGGGAGACAATTGCGTTTGAACAGTCACACCAATTAACGCCAATTACGGAACAAACAGCAAACTCTTGAAGGCATCACAAGACGTGTAACCGCGCTGTAAGACCTCTCAACCACCCATAGACTTGTTTTCCTCATCTCGTAAGAGCTCAGCAGGGTCGCAGAATTTCCTCACGAATGGAATAGCTACACAGTAGCCCCTGGGGCCCCACTTCTGGCAATTAATTGCTGCGATGTTTCAGGTTTCATGTCCGTCTCAAACGAAAACATTTGTTCTACTGACAAGTGGAATCCGCGATGTATTACTGAATAATGTCTCTTTATTTCCTGGCGTACACGTTCCTCGTCCACGGCAACCAGTGAAGATAGACGAAATTTCATGGGCTATGACAATTTTCTCATTATTAACAAGCCACCCATAATCCCATCAAAACTTAAATATCGATCCCGAATTAATCCTGAGACTTTCGTTGTTGATATCTCTCGGATTCTGTTGATGGACCCGTGAGTTGACAGTATTGTCAGCCCCTCCCCGGGGAGTGGGGGTTTTATAATTGTGACAATAAGGCGTGAAGACTTCATTGTATGAGATAAGATACAAGATTTTATTCACACAAGTAATCAAACAAGGAGAACATTTTGTTTTATATCCAACGAAATGCGAATAAACAATATCAACTGAATCCTTCAAATACATGACAGTAGATGACTTTGTATAGAGAGTAACAATGTTACATTCAGGCAAAGATGTTAGTCTTGGACAACTTTCTACTTGAAGATGTTTTATCATGCTCTATAACATTTGTTTTCTTTTCAAAACTGGAATATTTGTGGGTATACATGATGCTGTTGTTGTTGTACGTTTTGTTTTATGGAATGCGGGAGATTTCATGATTAAAATCTGGCTTGTTGAGATTATCTAAGAATCCTAAGAAGTATTCATACCAAATTCCATCTATATGGAATACACCATTTCCCTTTAACGGAGACACAGACTGTGTACAGCGAATGATAGGAAGGGACACGTTGTCGTGACTACCCGTCACTATTTTATCCACCGCTAACACGATGTGTGCTGTATTAACGTAAATCACCCATTTAGATAGTGTCAGAATTTACATCAAATATGTTAATGTTCTTCTTCCTTATGCCCTTATTGTCATGGTTATGTTAACAGAGAGATAAACCTCGGTCGGTCTTGTACAACAGAAACGATTCTGAACGCGATACTGAACTTCTTGTTCAGAATTAATGAACACCTGCTAATGTAGCCTGTTGGAAAATATAACTTTTTATTATGTTCAAGCCAATATAAAAAAACGGACGTCTTTATCCATTGTTTGCGGAAGTGTTTAATAGCTCATGAATACGCAAGAAAAAAAGATACAGACTCAAATTTTATGTAACACATTCTGTCTTGTACAAATTCATCGGTCAACTCATATTATCATATGTCATATTAAATGGTTGATTGATTGATTGATTGATTGATTGATTGATTGATTGATTGTAGCCCATTTTACAATAAGGATGATAATAATAATTATGTGCATTAGAAATATATTCTAAATACTAGTAATTGCATGTCATAGCCCAACCAAATTCGTTGAACCACTACTACATGTAGTATGTTTCTAATTTTACAACACGTAATCTTTGTTTGCCAGAATGCAGTTGGTAAGTGTTAACGACATCCTGACTGTAACTTGTTTGACGGACAAGAAACTAAGTACTGAGCGTTTCTAATCACACTGACACAATCTTTCATCAGCCTGCTAAAAAGTCTGGCACTATGGCCTCCAGAAAATGAATTGTCAGCAATGACAGCTTCAATGGTGTCTTATGATTCTACTAAAGGTTGAATGATCGGAGAACTAGCCGGCTGATGAATGCGCTCACCCGCCCTGCGCGGTAATGTGCCTCGCTCCTGATGAAGTGAAAATTAACTGCGCCATTAGAAGAAGGGCGATTTTCATTTTAATCAACAAAAATCATTTTGGCATCAGGTGCGTCACACTTCTTTTTAAAATGAGCGCCAATTACACGCTGATAGCCTGTGACGGCCGGCCCACATTTTGTGCAAATTTATTGCTGTGGTAGCATTCATCTCACTGGCATTCGACTCGCGGCCAAGTCTCGTTAATTATTAACGTTTGTTGTGAATATAAACAGTTAAGAACCACAGTCATGTTAAGTCTCGAATCGACTCGATCACAAACACACTTCATTCCGACAAGTCAATTGTCCTTGCTGCTGAGGATAAACGTAATAGCTCGCAGCAGGAAAGACTTGCTAAAATACTTTGGTAAACGTCGGGAGAACATTTCTATGGTTCATTGATTTAGCAATTCCGTATGTTCATCAATGGTGGAGCGTAAGAACTGGCGACGATGCGGGCTCAGGACGCAAAGCCGCAAGCTTTGGTATCATAGATTTTAAATTTGGATAAGAAACGCTGAAGGTGAACTCTGCCATCAAATGGTCATAAATCGGCGCAAATCACACGTATTCAGTCGTAACTCTACAAACAGAAACATTACGGCGTCTATTTCGGTTTGATTTGGGAACACTGACGAAAATTAAGGGACGTGCAGCGTTGATGGGTTAATACTTGGCTGACAGGACCGGCGCTCTCACATAAATCGCGTCGATAGACAATGTTTATGGAATGGACTGTCAGCTGGAACAGTCAGCTAGGTGGCAGTCATCAAACTCGAATAGGATGGTCGTATACGAGCAAAACATCACCATTCAATCTAGACGAGGTCACAGTACGGGCCGTGTAAATACAACCAAGATATGACACAGAAAAATTCATTAATATGTAATATAAAAATATATGACTACTTGAGATTAATAAAAAAAATCCAATTTTTGGAAATTGTTTTGTAGTATAAACTATGGAATTGTACATGGATATGGTTATTATGGCTACCAGAATAGTCACTAAAAAGTTCAATAAAACAAATATAAGAAGTAGAATGGGTTTTTTCCCTAATAATTGGAACGTTTCTGGGCTTGTAAACTAATAACATTGAGCTATTTTCTATAAGAAATTGCAATCAAAATTCATTATTATCTTAACAGCAGAAAGTAATTTCACTTGCCATCTCGTCTTTGTTCACATTTCATTTGGACTCTGTATTGTATAGTTATACGGCTTTGAATCAGATACTATATTTGTCGCTTATATAGATTTAGTTTGCACGTCCATGTACCACTAAAGTTGTCTCAAAAGTCATGTCTCGTTTACATGTTGTTTCGTGCAATCCCCGTTCAGCTTCCTCCTCTGGGAAAGGGCTATATGGCAAAAGAGGTGTCAAACCAGTCCTCTTCAAACCTGGATAAATTGCACAGGGACTCTTTATATTCCCCGGTCATTGCTAATGAAGATCTATCAGCCATAGATGAAAATCTTGCCGTAATAGATATGATGTCCAACACTACACGGTTCAACCTCCATGGCATGATGACTGAGGCTTCACACTTGCCAGGTCCTCCGGGGATACTGTAATAAATGAGGCTGTCCAAAATGGCGGAAAACAGACCTAATCATCTCATTCTTATTTAGGATTTTGGCGCATAACGATTTAGCCTGTATTTTTATCATTTCAGCATCCATTTAGACAATGGTATACCTGGCATGTGGCAATAAATCTATATGATGCTGTGAAAATATCGAAGACGCGTTCATGGATATGCTATATTCCACTGTCGTTTAAACTGCTATCCCAACAAGCTGAACATAAAATGTTTATGTCGGTATTGCCTCTTTGACACTGGTCCATAAATATAGTACATGTCGCCATGGTCAGCTCTACCTTGTTGTAATATCCCTTCGATTCAGTCTTGTTAAAGATACACATTTTGGACATGAGAATATTTGGTCGTTTAGACCTAAAGTAAGTTATTTACAATGCTCTGAGAAAATTCAAGTGCTGTATATTGCTGATTCTGAGTTTCCATAAAGAACCTATTTAAAATTCAAATCATCATGCATGGGAACAGGATTTATGAGCTGACGTACCTTTTACATTATTGTTTTGAATGAAGAAGAACAAGAAGAACAAGAAGAACAAGAAGAAGAAGAAAAAGAAGAGGGAGACAAAATGCAGTTTTTTTATAGACAACATATTACAGATCCTCGTATATCCTAAGTCAAACAGTTGCCGCTAGTAGTAATAGTAATCTAAACGACAAACACTGACATAACGAAATGAGTATCTCTATACAAAGCAGAGTCGAAGGGACATGGTATGTATTCATGAATCACAACCACCACTGATGATACCAGGTGTACACAATTTCCTATTAATTGATACGTAATATTAACATTAAAACATTGAAAAAAAAACACAAATAAAGATGACATTAATAAATAAAAAATTGATTTTTACCTCACTCCAGACCAACATCGTCCCGAACACGACTTGTAAGCCATCAAAAAAGTTATCTCCTATGATAATGACGGTGGTGCCTCCTGTAGTCCATCCTTCACTAGGACAAATCGCCTTGATGCAGGGCGTAGCTGGAAATAGAAAACCTGTGGATAAATATTAAGACCGATTAAATGCTGCTCAACCAATACAACAGTCACTGTTGGTTTCAAAATATACATAAATTCAATGAAAGAACTGTGACGTATTTAGAAATAACCTTGACAAATCTGAAACCACAATACCTTTCAATCCAATAAATTTCGTGAAAAATATTTTGTTTTCAACCCCTCTCCTTCAAAGATGAATTCATTTAAAGGAATGTGACATTTAAAAAAAAATCTGAAGTTACTTTTAAAAATCTCAAATCAGAATACCTTTCTTTAATCAAAATTCTATGAAATTTGTGGACATTTTTTTGTGTTCGATCTCTCTCTCCCTCAAAGATAAAATAGCATTACTGTATACAGTGAAACGTTTAGATCTATAACAAGGCCAGTAGTTAGCCAATATGGAATTATATTAAGGACGAAGAAAAAGTAACGAATCAACTATTCAACCCATTTTAACACACTGTTAAAACAATCAATAAATCATTTATTTTTCTTTAGATTTATGGAGAATATACTGTATTTTAACCTATAATTCAACAGAAAATCTCTAATTATAATAATTAATCAAATCCTGACATCACATAATTATTAGTCAGGATCAATGTCAAAAAAGTATTACTGATCTCGTGGCAACAAATCTCCATTTAAAGATATCTGATGACAAGAAATGTTTATTTTAAGAATGCTAATATCACGTCAATTTTGTTGAAAAAGTCTTATACTGTTATAGGGTAATCTCGCAGCCAATAGTGTTCAGGGTGGTAATGATGGGTTTACGTTCGAACAGAATTCAAAAACCACTTCATTTTATGTGTGCTTTCCCACAGGCAATATAAGTGTTGGCACGTTGCATGAATTAGCCCTAATATTTTGTTTGAAACAATAAAATATATTTTGAATTAAAAATACATCGATACTGCTATCCACAGATAACATGATAATCTCTCCTATTGATTGACACGTGGGCGGGGTCTAAATTAGACGAATGACATTTATTTTATTAACTCGACAGGCCAGTACAATATCCAACAAGTCAATCGTGTTCTTGAATCGTTTAATCCGAACACAACATATTACATAAAGATAAATTACAAGGTATTGAGATATGTGGCTGTACCATTGTTTTAATTTTGAAACATAACCTTCAAAAGCGCTAGTGTAAAAAACAGCAATCAAAAAGAAACGAAAACAAGCATGCGAAAGCACACATGCAATATAGAGAAACGAAATATCCAAGTATAAGAAAACCTCAGAATAAAGCAGCGAAAACACGTGATGAGCACACAATTTGAATAATAATTTGAACAGGTACGTGAACACACGTGCACTTACTAAGTAACCTCTATGTGAACGTGTATGTGTGTTTATTAAACGTAAGGCAATAAGTTAAACTTATCTTTTTGCAGTCAATTTCAATGGTAAATATACTGAACAGCAAAAGAAACACAACGAGTGTATCTCAGTGTATGTTGTTATACACTGTCCTCGCGTGGAACAACATTGCAATAACTGAGACAAACATTACACAACAAACCATCCATCCTTGCGTTCAATAGGGCGAGCGTTCTGCTACCAAGACCAACCGTTTTGTCATCGGTGCTTGCATCTGAATGTGATAATGATAGTACACGATCGGTACCAGTCACATTGTTCGCAAGCGCTCTTTCTATTGAACGCAAGCCAGGTGAAAACATGTTTTAATTTCCTGATATTTATTTTGGTCTTTATTTCACCATTCACTTTTCAATTCTCTTTTTATTCTGTTCTTGTTTCTTTTGAGGTTAAATATATTTGCAACAAAGCATGCATTGATAATATCTCACCCAAAGGTTTTATTGCACACCTGATAGAACTTCAACTAAACTGCCAATGTCAGAAACAAGACGCACATTGTCACTCATAAAACAAACCATTTGAATATGTTTTGTTTAATTAGGTGAGCGGTTTGATGATGGAACAACAGAAAATCGTGAATGGACGGTTCTAATAAACAACGTAAAATATGTTCTGTCTACACTTTCAATTACGTTGTTGTCACGTAGTGACAAATCCCATAAACAATAGTTAGTTAGTTATAACTTATGTATGTGCTAATATCCAATTAAGGTTCAAGCACGTCTGTTATGATCACGCAGTCAAGCTGCCTCGACTACCTGTCCAGGACAAATATCCTTCTGTATAGACTTTATCAACATCGACAATGTGCGTTTCATTTTGCACGCAGTACTATACTATAGTTTTGTGTATAGCCGGATGATGAAATAAAGTTGACAAATACCAATATATAACTTACGTCCGTGATCAAGTCGGGGACATAACTCTGCCTTTCCCCACAATAGGTGTGCATTTTGACCATAACTTCCGGTGTACTCTGTCAAAGCATAAAACTCTAATTTAAAACAATACACTCGTGTTCAGGAATTTCCTGGTGCAACAATACCCTTGGTGATTAGTTCTATATGAATATGCATTAACCATATGCTATATAAACACAAGAAACGACAGGAAGCGTATATAATATGGATATATACATGCGTTAATAACTGACTGTATGAAAATTAAGATACACGTATATAATTATGAGCAAAATATAGCATGCGCTTGATAAGGAAAATGTGTGATAACTTTATGTTAAGAATGGATGCAGGCACTGTCAATACATTTTGACATACTATCCTTGGGATTTATTCTTTCTAAATATGGATGTTGATTGCATAATGCCATCAATAACCTTTAATACACTAACATGTTTTTCGTTTTGAGTTACGTGAGATAAAAATCTGTTTACGTTTTCCCAGCTATAACGAAATTCTAAGGAACTGGAATGTATTATTGTATACGAAATATTAACGAGTCTTTTGTCCACACCGACGTGTTTTGTTTTAGATCCCCACCCTTCCCAAACACCCACACACTTTATTAATCCCAGAAATGATATCAATGTCATCACCCTACATAACACGAACAGAACAGAACAGATCAGAACATTATTATACCCAGGCCGTTAGGCAACGGCATATGAGAAAACATTAACAATTAGGTTTTACATGACGTGTTCTCTGAATATATTTATGTAAGTGCTGTGTTTTCTGTTGCATTGGTGATCTCTTGGAACTTTATGGTAAATCAACTCCTGTTACCATACACTCACGTAATCCAAATATGTACTCCTTCAATACACATATTTTAACTGGAGGTATATTATAATTATATTATAAATTATACATGTATTTTATATAGAGCATTTTGATATTAAAATTCAGTTTATTTCTATGATAGGCTGACATTTCACTGCGTATTGCACACAGGTAGGTCAACCCTCGGCTTCACATTCTGATTGGTGTTCTCAAAATATTGCCATCAAAGAAAGGCAGACGCACTAAAAGAAATCGCAGTCCCGCAGAGAATATCTGCAAAGGAAGACTATCCCGCGGAGAATACGGAAGCATGGTATGAATGGACACTGCAAGCCGTGCATGCCGGTCAGCATTGCTGGTAAAAGAGTAGATCAGTGCTTTAAGTATCGGGGGAGACTTCCGTGGAATATAAAAACACTTGACCAAGTCTTGATATGTCGGTATCGACTACTATTTTAATTCTAAATCAAATAGGGATGTGAACATAAAGATAAAAAGGAAATATATATTAACGTTTTCTCGGATTTTTGACCAGGGTGAAATGAATGTGGGATTTTTTGTTCATAAACAATTTATGTCGTTTTACATGTAATAATAGAGGACTCAAACTGATAGAATTAAATCGTTGTTTTATGTATTGTTTTTCAAATGGCAACTCCATTTATTAAAATTCGGACTGTGACTGCATATTAATTCACGTATATTATCACAAATTATTAAGTCAACGATATCTCCTGCAACAGCCTCTAATGGATGATAAATATATATATATATATATACAATGTATATATAACATGATCCTATATATTATTATATAAACAGTTAGATAACAAGATACGTGTACCTTTGTTTGTTTCACGACGCCACTGGAGCATAATCACCGCTATTGACTGTGAAGCAAGCACACGGTGATTTTGATTTATAATTTATTAGGTATTTTTCTTATGGCGTTGTATAACGATCAGAGTGTAAATATATTCTCTTCTAACTGTTCTGTTGTTCTGACACATGATCTCAGAAGATTCACTTTACCACAATGTCATGATACGAGATATTACATACCACAGCATTTAAAATGGTATATTTGCCACAAATATGTTACAAATAGAATTAGATGCACATCCATCTCAAGACTTTGGGAAAATGCCTTTAAAACCACAACACATAGATCAAAATTATACTGTTATGCAATGAACACTATAATATGGATTATTGTAGTCAGGGTTTTAACACTTTTTTCAGTTTAATAATAACTTTTACGGATTAAAAGTTTGCTAAGTTACCTTTTAAGTATATTCTTTCATACAAATTATATTAAACTGAACATTATGCAGTAGGCCTATATAGATAACAGAGGTTTCCCCGGAGCCATAAGGTGTAGGGGGCCCCTACTCGTTACCTGTTTAACTAAGTGATTTGATGTATTTTAAGGGAATTGTAAGCGATTTGATTTTAAAACAACAGCTTTGTAAGGGCCTTAAATTCAGTTTTCTATTCCTCTACAATGTATAATACATAAACCATCAGATTTTTACACATGGATTTTACATAAAGTTATAATATTATTGCTAAATTCTAAGAATGTAAGCGCCTTTAAAAAATCCTGGGGAAAGGCCTGCATACTTTTATTATATACCTATACGTATTTGTGCTCGCCTGCAAGCGATTAATTTGGCAATAAACTGATCCATTCCGTGGTATCAAAATTAATTCAAACCATTAACTGAAGATCCTAGAAAGTGTATCAGAAGTCAAGTTATTCAGACTAATTACTTTTATGTTACATTCCACTGGGAAAGGAAAAAACTCGACCAAAGCCACAAAATATAGGTCCCATCTGGAAATTCAACGGACTTATTATGCAGTTATTGCGGTGCTGGTACAGATGCTGAGAAAAATCAATAAGCAAAGGACAATAGCGGGGGAAAATATGTCATCCCTCTTCAAAGTGTAAGTGTAATGTAATGCAAACACGTTGTTGTGGGATAGAGGTGGGGTGGGAGGGGGTTGGTTGTGGGTGTGAGAGGAGGGTGGGTGTATAAGGCTTTTAAAGAAAGCGAAACAAATTAGTTTTGTATTTCTGTATATAACACATGCTGACATTTAGATGTATTGTTTCTATTTCTTCATTGTACATAATAAATATATAATGAGAAATGATTATAATTAATTAATTAATTAATTAATTAATTAAATAAATAAATTATTATTTATTTAGTTAATTACTTTTTAGAAAATTTGTCCACATAAAGAACAAAAATTGTTACGGGTAAATACGGAGGATGGGGAGGTGGACTGATTTTACTTCTTCTCAATCCTTACATATAATAGCATGTGACAGATTTACTTGTAATTGTAGAAGAAACGAGTCCATTAAATTGTCACGTATTTGTCAAAGGTAACAGCAGACGACAATCTGCACTAGCGCGCGACAACCTGCAAATACGCGAACAGATGGCTACAACACAGCCATTAATTAGATAGTTGCAAATTTAATGAAACTTCGGAGACGGCACTTGGAAGACAAGGGTAGTTTAATGTTCCAGCTTAGAGGTGGATCCACGTTATTCTGCCTCGGCCCCACTGGCTACCCACAGGCTAAGTATGAAAAATGTCGTCTGTCAGGAAATTTTCTTTAAAAAAGAGGCCCGAAAGAGGTACCCAATGAAATAGTGTAATTTGGATATAAATGAAATGGAAATAATTTATTAATTTCCATATATGTAAACACGTTGGATATAAAAATAGCAGAAGCAATTCCCAACCCAGTGTATTTTGAGCAGCAGACACAGGAAATGTTTTCGGATGGATCATCAATTTTAATAAAAAGAGCACATTGACTCACTCTTATTAAGAGCATGATAGCAAAAATCATCTGAAAATGGATCAAAATGGCGCTAAATATTTTAGGGTGGACTGGACACCATGGTAGACGCATTGGAACCTCCATTTAAAAGTGAAAATAATTGAAGCAGCACCTGCATTAATATTACTGTCAAACAAAATACACACATATTCTAAAATCATTGCACTCTCTATTTCTTAAACCATCATTTAAAACCATAACAATTAGATCAAGGAGAAAATATAATATGAGCCAACTATATTCTGCAACCCAATTTCGTGAGGTGTCAAGTATAATATTGGCCAACTATATTTTGCAACCCAATTTCGTGAGGTGTCAAGTATAATATTGGCCAACTATATTCTGCAACCCAATTTCGCGAGGTGTCAAGTATAATATGGGCCAACTACTAATGTATATTCTGCAACCCAATTTCGCGAGGTGTCAAGTATAATATTGGCCAACTATATTCTGCAACCCAATTTCGCGAGGTGTCATGATATTAAAGTGTTTTTCTTCTGTCAGAATGCCCATCTCTTGTCGCAATCTGATGCTGATGTATTCAACCCTTCGCATCACGATTCCACTCAGACCACGTCATCCCGTACCTCAATGGTGCCACAGAACACGCTTTGCAAGGTCGACCGTTATGAGGACACAGATGGTTACCAAAAGAATGGACAGATGGATGCTAGAAATGTGATTTAGACCAGCTGTATCCTCACAGCGTCTCAGCTATTCGAGTTTCCATTCTAATTAAACCTATAATCGTTTATACAACGCAGTGGGAGCATCGTAATTGGAAACCAACTAAAAAGATTTCGAAGAAAACAATAAAATATAAAAAGTGTTTCGCCAGACATTAACAACGCACATAATTATGCGTGAAATCAAATAGTCTTACGTTCAATCGAATATAACCCGTGGAAATGGATACGGCGTTCCACGCATAGTTAAAATAATCAACGGGATTTTGCGAAGATGACCCCTTGACCCTGGCGGATCTGAGCGGATTTGATGGCGACTATCTGCTCAGTGAGGTGAATAAAATGCAATCTGGGACTTTATGAAAGATTAGCACATCATTCGATCATTAGATCGACATTAAGTTTAACCACCGACCAAGCAAGCCCCAATCTCTCTTATCATTATTGTATTATTGCAGAGTTTTTTTTAATAATTTATCAAATTTTGCCACGACTGGTTTATCATAGGCCGTGGTGTGTGCTATCCTGTATGTGGGGAAAGTGCACATAAAAATCACTTGCTGTTATTCGATGAAGAGTAGCCTAATAATGTATGTGGCGGCAGCGGGTTTCCTCTGTGACCAAGTGTCGATATAAGCGTGCGTTTGACATCCAATAACCGCTGATTAATAATCAATGTGTTCTAGTGCTGTCGTTAAACAAACAAACTTTTTTGTTTGTTGTTTGCTAAGTTTATCTTTAATTTCCATTCAGTATTGATTTGGTTTACATTGTATTGTTGTAATTTTTGTTTTATTTATGAAATTGATCCTATGACTGCTAATTTTACCTTTAATTTCCATTCAGTATTGGTATTGTTTACATATCCTTGAAAACAAACACTATATTCCTTCGACTATACCTTGTGCAAAGATACACATTTGGCCACGTCAATGTTTGGTCGTTTAGATTTCACAGGATGTGCTTAACATATCAACTTCGTTATACCAACACGGTGTGATAAGCATTTGAATTAACAATAATTATTACACAACTACACTATGTGTATTCCCACACGATATGATAAAAATAATACATGTACATGTAATTGGTATCAATACACAACCATTATTCGTAATTTCAACATGAATTGTTATTATACAATTACTACTTGATGAATGTACAAGACATGTACAGTACATTTTAAAAAGAGATTTTTTAATTCTTTTGTTTTTATTTTGGCATTGGTTCATTTGATATACATGTACTACAGTACATGGTAACAACACCTAAAAAACGTCTATAAATCAACAACTTAACATCGTTTTTTTTCTCTTACAATATTGAGTTATCGAGACAAATATATCTAAATATCGGATCAATAGGAAAAGAAACGAGCGCGTCACTTACGCGATAAAAACTGGATTGAAATATCAGGTCCATATTAAATTATGCGGATAAAATGGCACACGATTGTGATTAGTTTCCATTGATTTTGCCCAGGTTTTGATTACAATGTGAGGACTGCCAATCACGCCACCTTTAGTCCCGTCTAACTACGGACAGCCTAATATATTTACTTAAATTGCCTAAACTAACTTGCGTAAACTGTCTTGGTTAATGTCTTTGAATAGCTCCGTTGTATATTTGATAATGTGTGGGCTTTATTTTCTGATTTTCTTACAGAGAGATAACTAACAAGCTTGAACATACATATTAAATGTAATATATCCATAATTAATGTATATGAAATTTAGAAGATTTGCAGACAAATATGTGATCAGTGGTTTGAGAGTGGTTGAAGAACTTTTACGGGCGCTCTTGACATATTTAGTGTGATCTTTAAGAACGTACGCTTTTAAAGTTAAAATGTCTAGTTTTAAGACGAATAGCACCGCGTTTACGCAGCTAATGCCATGGGTAACATATTTCTGCACATGTATGAGTATAATGAAGCGTTTTTATTACTAAAATTAACATTTAATTACATCTTGTTGTTTAGAATATCAATATAATATGTACATGTACATGTATATCCAATCCGTTTATAGTCAACCGAATTGTTATACTGTACTGTAATAGCTACATGTATTTTGTTTGCCTAAAATAATTTAATTTTGTCTAGAGCCAAATTATTGTAGACAAAAGTCCAAGTATAACATTAAGTTACTACAAACGCATTGAATAAATTGATATTGTAAGCAATAGTAAATTTTAATTTTAATAATAAAAGAGGGCTCTATTATTCTTATATAGGTTTCAAATAGCATTAGATGCGGAAGCTCGATGGCATTCGTCTTAAAACTAGACATTGTGGCTTTAAAGAAACACAACTTGTCAATCCAATACATTTAATTGTTAAATAGCATTTCACAGACATCAGCTATTCACGACTTCTATATAATCTATATACAGTTACTTATAATCATGACTTCTTTAGAATCTATATACAGTTACTTATAATCATGACTTCTTTAGAATCTATATACAGTTACTTATAATCATGACTTCTTTAGA
>JAUTCZ010066375.1:0-17747 GCA_032273805.1 Melanodrymia brightae | reverse complement strand
ACACTAACTTCTGTCCTGGACAGGCAGTCGAGGCAGCTGGACTGCATGACCATGACAGACATGCTTGAACCTTAATTAGATATAAGCACGTAAATAAGTTATAACTAACTAACTAACTAAGATGCCCACTACTGTTGCAACTGAATGTACAGTTCTCTCCCCTATTACTGATTGTATTAACAACATGTGTTCACATAAATTATCGTGGTGTCTGTGCTTATTGATAATGTTTTGGCATTGAAAGAAAGGGTGGAGTATTTGTTTTTGAAAAATTTAAACCTACTGCTATATTTGTCCAAATATGTAAACAAAATTTGAAATTTTGGATAACGCACATTTCTGATAGTGATCTTTTGTTCAGATTATTTATAGGCAGAGATCAATTTGACAAGTTCGCTATCCTGCACTGGTAGCATCATATTAAATTAAATAAATTCCCAAATATACCCAGTTGAATACACATTAATTGTTCATGGTCCATGTGTAAACGAACCTAATAACTGATTTTTAATAATTTGACATTAATCTATTAATAGCAGCACAAGCAACAGACTATAATGATTAAAAACCAACTATTACGTGCTTTTATTGACTAAATTGTTGATATTTGCAAATGTGCTTCATTTCAAATAGTCAATTTTGATGATGTCATCTCTTCAATTTATGCTTCGAGAAATCGCGGATACAATGAATGTGCTGTTAGAAAACATGTTTCACTCGAAAAACGGTTATCATGCATTGCAATATGTTATTCAGCGCTTATTTTTTTAACTTTGAGAGGTACTAAAAGTCGTTCTGTCAAATCGGGTAAATCTTTTGATAAATATTTTAACTTGCTTTACAAGAAAATATTGTCAAGTGCTAATTGTGATATCCTGTCCCAAGTTGGGAAATCCTGCCCCTAATAGCCCAATGCTGTCCCCAGTTGAAAACATGCCATCCCCTAATAAATTGTGTAAAGTATCCTTGTAAAGCTTTAGAAAATTAACACAATTGTGCACACATAATTATAAATTTCATTTATAACCAGAAGGCAGCAAGCAAATTGACCAATGAATTTAGTTCAATATTTTTATGTTGAATGTTGACACCTATTTGCAAAGAACGTGGCTACGAATTTGCAGCATTGATCGAGCACTCATGTGTGACGTTCTTGATAGTGAAAAATTGACATAGTTGATGAATAAATTAATGGCATGCGCATGTAAAATAGATGTAAGCAGGATAATGTTACTAGAGTTGTATGTCGTTATGAATTTACTTTTGGTGCAGCGTGTTGAATTTTATATGGACAACTTGGGAGTCGCCTCAGGCGACGCGTGATCCATAACTGGTCTATCAAAGGTCGTGGTGTGTGTTATCCTATTTGGGAAAGTGCACATAAAAGATACCTTGCCGTTATTCGAAGAAGAGTAGCCTATGTTACGGCAGTGAGTTTCCTCCAACCAAGTGTCGATATAACCGTGCGTTTGACATCCAATAACCGCTGATTTATAATCAAAGTGTTCCAGAGGTATCATTAAACAAACACTTTATCTTTGATCATTATCCATATAGAGGACACCAACAAGGCGAAAAAAGACACTAAAATTATTGTTGTTGGGGCAAATTATATGGATGGGTGTGAATGGTTTTCATGACTGGTGCACTTAAAATAAATACAGAAAATCCAAATTACTCTGTACATCAAAACAAAATAATTATGAAATTTTCTCTAAACTGTTGGTGTTAATTGAAGCTGAACATTAACTTCTAAAATTTAACATCCACTTTTCTGTCCGTCTGTCTGTCTGTCTGTCCATCTGTTTTTTTATACCATTCTGTTCACCTCCTTTCCCTCCCTCCTCCCTCTCCCTCCCTCCCTCTCTCCATCATAGCCTCTCCCTCCTAGCCTCCCTCCCTCTGTCCATCTCTCCCCTTCCTAGGGAAGCATAATGTAGTGATATTTGTAAGTACATTGTATGTACATATAGAGATCTATTTGTTAAATCTCAGTTACAGTGTAGGTAGCAAGAGAAGACATTGTTTTGTTGTGCTTCAGTTGAGGCTTGTCTGGCTGGTTAAGAGGTGTAGTGTTTGCTGAGACGGGAACAGCTGTTGCTACTCAGCGGCTTCACCCACAGTGCCTCTTCAATACACAGCACACTTTCGACAATTATTCTTCAAATCCAATCTCTGCTAATTACTTTTTAAAATCCATCGGATAAACCATTTAGTCATACATGTATCCTGGTGTTATAACTTTAGGCTACAATTATTCCATTGGAAGGCGCCAACCAGGTATTGTAAAGATGATACTTGAAAGGTGTTATTAAATTGTTATTACTTTTAACACTACCAGTCTCGGTGGTGTAGTGGTTAGATCGAGTTTAAGACTGGTAGGTATTGGGTTCGATTCTTATTCTAGGTGGCAAGTGCTTCGCAAGTCTCTATGCACCACTTAATACACCAGTCCTAGACAGTCAGTAGAGACAGTCAGGATAGACTTGCTTGAACCTAAATTGGATTTAAGTATGTAAATAAGTTATAACTAACTTTTAACTCTTATGGTTTAAGCTGACTATTTAATATGTCTTTGGATTGCAACATTTATGTATGCGGAATATTCTAGAATTTGTTTTACAGTGTTTCGATGACAAATACGTAGACTGCATGTAAATCAGTCAAAGTGTTTAACAATATCTCTATAATTAATTATAAAGTATAAGGATTGGTTTTGTTATCTTTTTTTGTTTATTGATACTACATTACCAATATACTATTGGGTATTATGCTAATTGTAGGTAAAAATCAATAAAAAAATAAGATGAACAAACAACACCTATAGAAAACATTCAATTTGATTAATTATTTAATAATTACTTTTTTTTTGCTTATTTGATTTCAAACAAAGTGATTTTGATACATGGTCTCAGAAGTAGACAGCTGCTGCCACATTGATGACTTTCAATCAGCAGCAAAATCCCTTTTATTATTTAGGTGCTTTCCCACAGACAGGTTAGAACATACAGCAGCAGTGAACAGCCTATTATATACAACTAATTAACCACTGTTTGGAATGGGAAAAAGAAACAATCTGTCTAGACAAGTCCACTGGGGTGGATCGATCCTTTCACATCAGGCATATGCTGTAACCACTGAGCTAGAATATTTTGCAGCTGAGCATATGAAAAGCCTCTACTTTGTGTTAATTTATTACAGTATGAGTTTTATTATATAGGTCAATAACAAACACAACATTACATAGTTTAATTTTTACAATAAAAAAGTGGTTATGATCATTTGATGTCTTCTGATAGAAAGATTACATTTCAAATGAAGTATTGAGCACATCTGGAACTTTAGCTCTTCATGCACCTGGTATTGAGAGATGTTTCCTTTCATCTTCAAGAGGCACTCTTTGGGTTCTGTTTGATATGATATGACCCATATTTACATTTGTAGGTCTACGTTATTATTATAGTATTGGAAAAAAGCAACTGCATCAAGAAAAGTAATGTAAAATCAATATTACCGAAGATTTTTGTGCGAAAATTTACACAAATGAATATTGTATTGACCTCAACAATTTCGGATGATTTTCATGTGTATTTCATGTTCTACTTCTATGCTCATATCTTGTGATCTTTGTTTTTGGGGTCAATCAGTTCTGGGTGTTAACATTTTGCTCTATTTGGAATACAGAAGGATTATTTGGACTGCACAACCAGAAAAGCAATACTGTTCCCAATGCATTCGGGACATCTATGAGTGACGTCCCATCAGCGGGGAAAACCACATTACACTTGTGTATTTGAGGAATTGAATTATTTTCAAAATGCATATTTGATTTCTCGGACTGGTCCTGCATTGAAACCAATCACCACATGCAAGTACAGTGCGCATTCATCTAAGAACACAACATCGAACGTCCGTTATTGCAGCAACGTGACTTGTTACCAGAGTTTTGACCACCACAAGCCCCACCCCGACATCCATGTCCCCTGAGTCCTGTTATGTGGACTTGATGTGTGATTTTATAGTCATAAATAAACAATACTGCCAAGAAGTAATGTTTATTCTTTTGATTTGTATTTTTCATTCAGTTTTAGGGATGAACAATTTCCTTTTTTCAGTTATATCTATATATATATTCCAACATGACATAGTATTATTTTTTGGTTTAAATTCAAATAATAACTGATTTTTACATATTTTTAATGCACAGAATTATTTTTACTTTTACTTTTTTTTTTCACTAAGATTATACTCGTTTGATGGATGGATATTAGTACCAATCTTAGCAAAGTTGACTACAGCTGCCATATTGTGTCTACTGATTACATTTCCTTTCTGTGATGTTCATATAACCAAATGGCATGTTTTGTCTGTGGGCGCATGATGTGTGCATGTGTAGTGGTGTTTACCAATAATCAGATGATACATGTCTGTCAGTAGGAGGCATGCATGTTGCATTGTGGGTAAGAGACATTCTGATTCAAACAGCCTGTTGCATCATGGGTAAAGATGATGATAGTCATTAGCTGGGCTCTGTCTGATTATGTGGAGTCATTATGATTGATAATGTTAATGTGGTTTTACGGTCACCACATTTACAACATTAGCGTTATCTGCAACGATAAGAGGTTCAGTGTGAGTTACAGAAAATAACGAAGTATGGTTCTTATTTAAACACATTTTTTTATACTGAAAGCCATTGACATTTTCTTTTGGCCTTTTATAATACCAAGAAATTAATTTTATGTATTATTTATTTGGATAGTGACAAGAAATAGTTGTAATAATGATTGTTTCAAAATTAACAAATGGGGATGGAATTGCATGAAGGGAAAATGTTTGAAGATTTTTGTGTGTGTATATTCTGCCTGATTTAAGAATATAGATATTCGTAGGAGGGTTTTGTTCGACATTTTTCAGTCCATGCTGGTTTTGTTCAGGAAGAGTGGGGAGGTGGGGTTTCTATCCTACATCCGATTTCCAAGGTATCACAGAAGAAGCCCACTGCTACTCGTTTTTGATTAGCAGTAAGGAATCTTTATGTGCCCTTTCCCACAGACATGATAGAAAATCAGGGATCACTCTATACATTAGTGAAATTAGCTAACGGATAATTTTTGACAAGAATGGCTAAAATATTTTGTCTAAATTGGCTGTTTTACAAAAAAATACCACAATTTTTGGAAAATGGCTAAAAGAACATCTTGCACAGAGTGAGCGGTGTAAATAGAAATAGCTATGATATACCAGTCATGGACCACTTATTGGAACATGAAACAAACAGCTGGACACTAACCACTGAGCTATAACTCAACAGGTTAATATGTTAGGGTTAGAAAGGGCCTTCACCTTAATGGGTTTTCTATTTTTTACAGAAGGTTTGTATCTGGCAGTTTATCAGGCTAGTTCACGGTCTGGTGAGCATAGTGTATTATCCAACAGACAGTTATGACCTGACTAACACCTTTCTCTTTGAGCTTCTGTAATGGGGGGCAGGCTTGATTAAATCATTCCTTGCCTCTTGTGTGCAAGTCAGACTTCTATGGAATGGAGCCTGTTACCAATTAGTTGGCTATGTCTACCATTAGTTACTGTCTTAGGTAATCTGGATGGTTCACGCACACAGGGCAAGGGCTAAATTCAGGTAACAACTACCTTCTCTGCATTCATTTCAATGTCTACAGAACAGAGGATTTCCTACAAGTATATTTTATTTGAGTGAAAGATGTCTTGTCACCATCCCAATAATTTCATAATATGTTCATACATATTAAAGTGGGGGGTGGGGGTGGGGATGGGGGGTGGCAATTGTTATGAAATGTCTCTTTTCTTAAAGTAACAAAAACAGACTTGATCCACTATGTAGAAAATCCCACCCAGCAAGCTTTGTTCAAATTGCCATCACTTTTCTGAAATTGTTTCAGTAGTTTTAAAGGAATGTTTAATACTGAGACATGTGTATGTTATTTGGCAATCGGACCTGTTTATGGTAAAAGTACATGGTCGCCCATTATGCATACCGAAATGTTATAATACGGTTGTAAAACGTCTGAACAATCTTGCGATTATAAACGATAAAATGTTTTCAATATTTGTGTTATTAGTTCAGAGCAAACCTACAGATAAAAGATGATAAACAGGGGTGGATTTAGGGTGGTCCAAGGGTCTAATGGAAAAAGTATTATGCTCAGGGTATCATTATAATATATTTATATTTAATGAGCATGTATAGTATTGTTATGCAATACACTAAAGAATTGCCTACATGAAAATCTTATTTATTTTCTAGAAATACTGTACTGTTGTGTTAGTGGTAAGTTATTTAAAACTGGATTAATTTACAGTAATATTTTTCATTAATTTGTTGATATACATGTATTTTGATTGCTAGTGTTTGTCTTCTGCAGGATGAAGTTCAGATCTATTTTGAAAAGCTACAGGGAGTTATGTGGAGGTAAATCTAATGCTTGGATACTCTGTTGGTTACTTCCCCTAAGACGACGGCGACCATCTGTTATCAGGCCATACCATGTTAGTTCAGTATAGTGATCAGTCATATAAGTTATACATTAAACTTGTCTGTGATGTCATTCTTCAATTTTATCATTGTCTGCTGAATACTAAGCAATATGTTATCATTTTACATAATTTATATATATTTTTTGTATATAATGTATCTGCAGAGTTTGTAAAATGAATATGCTACAGGGGCAATTATTTTTAGTGTATATACTGTTATTTTTGTAAATGTTTTCACTTAAAGACGATCGCTCACCATTTCTCGTGACGAAAGAAATGGAGCCAGCCACAAGACAATTAATTTGCATATAATCATTATAACAAGCGAAAACACTGTCCTTGTTCATCTTCATAATTGCATGCAAACAACAGAAATGTCAAAATGTCATTATATTACGTTAAATTGCTGTTTACAATATACGCATCGATCGCTAAAAATAGCATTTTGAAAAGTTGTTACACTGTTTACTGTCACGCTATTATCTAGAGTGCAGCGAACCGAAACCCAATGTTATTTCCTCTCAGAGTGAGCTCCACGCCTCTTGTCACGTGGTGCCTATTTTTCCGCCAAAAACGTGAGCGATTCTCTTTAAAGACAATCGCAAACCATTTTAGCAGGAAAATTGAGATCACGTGACGAAAGCATGGAACCAGCCACAATAAAATGAATTTGCGTATATAATCATTATAAACATAATTGCATACATTTATTATATGACTACAAACAACTGAAATGTCAAAATGTCATTATGTTACATAAAATTGCTCTGTTTACAATAATATATGAATCGATCGCCAAAAATAGCCTTTTGGATCGTTAATACACTGTTTAAGGTCACGCTATTGTCTGGAGATGCATGTTTTTTACCTCACGTGTCAAAATCGTGAGTGATTCTCTTTAAAAGCAATAACTCTACCTGCTGAAAATGATAGACATTTTTAGATCTCAAATATTTTGTATTTGAATTTTTTACTACATTTTATTTTTACATATTTATGTGTTTGTGGCGAGAATGTTGTAAGTTATTTCCCTTGAGAAAAAATATTTTCTAGTTTATTAAATTCATTGGTATGTACCGTCATGTATATGGATGAAATGTCACATGAAAGAAATTGCTGTTATTAATTTCCATGTAGACCGTGTGTCAAATTGACCATAATACATGTTTGATATTCAATAGCACACATGGAACATACAGGGTGGAAATTATATTTGTACGTAACTGCTAAAATTTCATCATACTGTTATTTCCTGCATATTGTCTATGAGTTACACATTTTAAAACACCTAAAAAAATCTACTATAGACATTACAAACTTTGAAAATGAAATAAAACCACATTTTCATATTTTAAAACCAAATTTTCATATTTTAAAACCAAAATTCCATATTTTTTATACCAATTAAGAACTGGAGATATATCATTAAAAATCAAAATATATTCAGAAAATTTGTTTCTTTTATTGTATTTATCTTTTGTTGTATTTAATAATAAAATGTTTTAGATAATTATATTTGTAAGATGAACCTCTCAGGTATAGTCAGATGGTCTTTTGTTTTGTCCAGCATACCTGAACTTATTTATAAATGACCATAGTGTGTGTATATATATACATGTATTATATGTGTGTGTAATTTTCACGTTGCAAAAACACCATTGTTTTTAATGGTTATCATTTCTAGCAACTGATCTTGTGATTGTAATGTTTGCGGTTAAATTACAAATGCTAAAATTACAGACATGCAAAATATACCCATTGTACAGTACCGGTATATCAAACACAACATCTGCTTGTTACCGTTAATCTCTATTACATTTATATAGCCTGCAAATTTATAAAATATATTTTGAATATAGTTATCAATTTGTTTTAATGTGATATTTAGATTTTTAATTTATTGTCTAGATTAATATTAAATTATTAAAATTCAATAGTATTTATTTGCTTATAAAATGTACATGTATTCATAAGCATGACGAAGATAAAAATACAAATAATTTTCAATATGTACACTTATGGAATGTAGACAATTGTAATTACCGGTATACACCCCCATTAAACAAAACACAAGCTATTTTAAATTTATTTGTTGTTTTATTGTTAATTTAACAGATTTAATAACATTTTTTTTACAGATTCCAATAGATATATATATTTTTGTCTATTGTGTTTTGATTGAGTTGGATAAAAGGTCAGCTGGACATGACCTTCTGTTGAGTTTCCTCATATTTTAATGTAATTTGTATTTCATATAGATCAATTGAAGTTTATATCTATTTATATTTGAATAAATGTTAATTTTTCTTTTCATACAACAAAAAACATGTTCGTTATTGGAAGTATTTTTAAATTAATATTGTAAATTGTACTAATTATACTGTTTTAAGTGTTTATATGAAAAAATGATGTGACATTCCTTTTGAATTATATCAGGTACATGTTGCCTTTGCTTTTTGTCTTCTTTCTAGTGCATAGATGGGTAGAAAAGAATGCATTAAATCACATCTATATCAGATAAAACATTTTGATCCTTTTATATTCTCCACGATATCCACATAATGAGTGTTAATATTTACTTTATATGGTGTAGATTATTGACCAAGCATATTTTAGTTAATATTTTCATATACACCTGTATATACATGTATATTGCCATGTGCATAGTTTAAATATTATTTATTAATGTTTGCAATCAATTTCTACGTTAAATGATATTTCACTAGAGTGAGATCTCGCCCATAATCACTAGGGAAGTGGAGGGGTAGGGTGGGGTGGTGTTTACTATGTTTTAAACCATTCTAGTTTCGATGATGCCCGACCACCCATGAATGCAACTAGTTACCTGTATCTCACCTGTATCTGAACGGACACGTTTATTAACACAATTTCTCACAGCTTGCTTGTTTTATTTGTAGTACTTTGTACCAGTTCTTGCGTATCTCTCAACGCAGAATTAAGCGCGTTGATTGGAAGGCTGTGCACATTATGTGATGTCATCACCTTCGCGTTGCCCACACCTGGCACCCAGGTAGACTAAGCAGGATGTTTCCACCTGGATGTTGAAATAAACCTTATCGGGCATTGAATAATGAAATACACATGACGTTATATTATATAAATTATATATTATATATATAATCCATCGCACGCACGCACGCGCGTGTGCACACACACGCACAATGTGCACGTGTGTACATAATATCTAACAACAAATTAAACATGAAATTATTCTTTTTTATATAAATGTTAATGGACACGAGTATTCTAAATTGACACATTTTTTAGAGATAAATTAATCCTGTCAATTCGGTTTAGATCAAATTATGTTTAATTTGACTTCATTTTTACTCAATTCATGAATATTTTATGTTTTAATCATCTGTTTTTTGCAAACTGAATTTGCAGCAAATAATTCAACAAGTTTTCTGCACACAGCACGCCGTTCTCGGGCAGACATCCAACATACCTTGTTCCGTGCAACTTCAATCACATTATTTCATTGGGGAGCATAATCTTTAACATCATTTACAAAAATATGTCCATTGCGATCATTTCTAAATTACTCTGAATAAAGAGTATAATAACAAAATAATTCTCCTAAATAAGAATGTTAATTATTTATAGATAAGCTACATATTATACAAAGTAGTTTGAGTTGAGGAAAAAAACCTTTGATTCCAGTTCAGCCTAATATAGATCATGTTGCATTCGTTGTTTTAAAAACATATGTAGTTTACTTCGAGAAGGGGCTAACAGTTAAGGATAAAGTTTGTTTAACGACACCACTGGGACACATTGATTATTAATCAGCGGTTATTGGATGTAAAACTCACGGTTGCATCGACATTTGGCCCCAGAGATAACCCGCTGCCGCCACATAAGCTACTGTTACCGAATAACAGTAAGGGATATTTTATGTGTACTTTGCCCACAGACAGGATAGCACAAAACATGGCCTTTGGTGAACCAGTCGTGGATTACTGATTGGAACGAGAAATAACCAAACGCGTCCACAGAGGAAGATCGATCCTTCGACCCGACACACCTCCGGTGGACGCGTTTGCGTTGCGCAACGTCCCGCTTCCCAAGAAGAGGCTACTGTAATACCCCACCGCATAACTAAAGCAAACTTGTCAGGTATATATGCGAAACATTACTAGTACCTGTTTTCAGAAACAATGTAACAAATATATCTGTTTTTAAGTGAATTGATGTGAAGGAAGAAATATAGTACATAGACCGCACCCCTCCCCGACCCCCAAACTTTTCTGGATTTTGCTTCACATAAATTATTATTTTCAGTTTTGACCATGTTCCGCGGTCCCCTATATTATAGTAACGTTAAATTAATTGTGAAATTGAGTGTATTTGCGCCAAAGACGCATTAAAAAAATTCGTTATGTATAATATATAGTTTTATTTAGAAGAGAAACCCGGTAGATGGACACTGCAGGTATGGTTGGAATTCCGTAGTGCGACGAGTCTTCCACCCTCTAAGCCGACATCTCAACTTGTCGTTATTAGATTTGCACAGATTTATCGACCAAGGAGACGACGGATCAGTCTTTATCTCATTTCTCTTTCTAAGTGCGGTGTTATTTCTCGAGCACTTTTTTCTAACTTGTTTGTGTGTTAAGGACTATGATAAATGTGCCACTCCAATCGTATTGCCGTACGTGATTTTGATTGTAGTGTATGTTTTAAAGTTTTCTTCAGCAGTTTTAAAATATATTGATATTTTACATTGATAATACGCTAATAAGAATGTATGTTTATATACACGAATCATAATTATTAAAATGGTATTTAAACGTCACCTACGACTAAAAGTTTGTAATATTGTTTTAAAAAGCAGATGCTTTTGGAATTTCGTTCAAACCATTGCCTGTGGTAATGTGCATACGAAATATTAATTGTTTTGCCTGTGGTAAAGTGCATACCAAATATTCCTTTTTCACCTGTGGTAAAGTGCATACCAAATATTCCTTATACATGTATATGCATAATGTTTTTTTTTAATCTGTAGGATGGTTTTTTTTATCTGTATGATAAGAAACTCGCTGCGGCTTTAGATCAGTGGCAACAATGGATATATTTATATAGCTATAACAAATGCTAATGTTTATTACTTCACATTTCGGGTCCGTTGTTAAATTAGTTAAGTCGTGGAGTGATTATATTGGGAATACAAATCTCACTAATTGCAAACTTTGGGTTGGCAAGTCTGCACCACCATAACCACCATAACAAAACCCCACCCACCCCCATTTCAAACCACGGTCAGTCAGTACATGCTTGGGTGTTATGCTAAGTCTGCCAAGGCGGTAACAGGTACTAGTATGTGAAGTATAGTTTTACACATGTATTATAATGGATATGTCTACTGGAAATCCAGGAGTAGAAATCAAGCCTTGTACACACACTGTACAATGGAATAGTTAGAATCGAGCGATTCGGGACACAGAATGGACAAACGACTTAACAGGAACACAAGAAACTTCACTTTTTTTGGGATGTATCTTCTCACGAAGAGAGGCATTCGCGGGGTGCATGGCCATTCAGAAAACCCCCAATATTAAACAAATTGCTTGTTTTTCACATTAGGAGATATTATAAAATTCGTGAATTCCATTTCTGTTCACTCTTCCCCACCTAGACCACTCCGACTGAACGCTAAACTACATAAAACAATTTAATAACGGAAATCATGACAGTCATCGATACCAAATCATAGTTTGCTAACAATCTGCTATTAAGAAAAATAACGCGTATATGCTCCAGAGGTGTCGTTAATAACTTTTAGTTATGATGTGGTGAATGCTATCTTGTTTGAAAGTGCATATAAAATAAAGACAAATTGCTGTTATTCGGTAAGAGTCGCCCCATATATGTCGCGGCAGTGGGTTCAGTCTGAGACCAGGTGTCGACATAATCGTAGTATGTAAGTGGTGTCGTTAAATAACAACTTTATCTTTATAAATCGGCAGCAGAATTTCTAACTATGTATGAAAAATGGAAACAAGGGAATCTGGCCAATAAGTTTAACTTCGTTATTTTGATGAGTTCATAAATTCCAATAATAGCTGGGTAGCAGATTACCGTCCATTGATTTACCCACCAGAGTTGGAAATAAAGGAAACAATAGAAGTAGAACATCTGTTTCTTATTTTCATCTTTTTGTAGTTGGATTATTTCCAGTTTCAACTTGTGATCCAAAAATCTGTTGTGTGTCGACATAACCGTGTGTTTGACATAAAATAGCCGATGAATATTAATCAATATTCTAAATGGTGTCGCACTTGTTCGAAAGAGAGAAAGAAACCAACGGTTCTAAGTCAGTTTCTAACGGTCTCTAAAAAGATCATAGATGTGTCATGAAAGTCTTAAAATGTAGGGTAAATCTAATCTCAATAAAATATGGTAGGCCGTGGATCCACTGCCACCGAATTGTACACCGAACACACTTGGGACCGAGTAAAATATTCGGTTTAGAGGGGTGTTCGGTTTACTGAGGTTTAAATACAGCACATAAGACTGGGACTTTGAAATATGTTCAGTTTAGAGGGAATTCCTGTTTACTGAGGGTCCGGTTTAGAGGGGTTTCACTGTATATCATAATACAGTTTACTCATGATTCAGATAAAACACCATCAAATGGTGAACACGATTGTTTTACGTTAATTCATTCAATCTAAAAACATGCATGAAACAAAATGCTGTTCATGTAATGCTGGGAAGGAACGCCGAACAAGTTGAAGAATTTACTTGTGTCTATATGGATTTTCTTCAAGCAGAAGCCAGGCTGGATACAACGTGCATGTCTGGGATGCTTAATCCGCCGGAGGTAAGACATCAAGATTGGATTAACCAGCTTTAGCTAGCCTATGATCCCCATTTGTTCGTCAAGGCCCTGCCCCGTCCCCATACAGCCCCGGGGACACGCCGGACTATGGGTTGATTTAGAAGGCAAACACACAAACAGGTTCGACTCTGCGCAAACATTTGTCTTACTTATCTACCCACTACAGAGTGTTGGATTATGTCAATAAGTTGCTTTAGCACATAACGCGGTCAGTAAGAGAAGTATCCACTGTAATTCAAACCCATATTTAGAGGGGTTCCAATGAATCCCCTATTAGCAAACATTGTGTTAAAAGCAACATAATATTTGGTTTTGTCGTCGGAACATTTTTTTTTTGCAAAAAAACGAACCTTCCCTCACAAAATTCTAAAACGGGTCTGTTAAAAATGAAAACCTGGTGTAATTGGTCATACAGTATGTTTTTTTATTATATTTTAACTGGCACTTTTTTGTTCTTAGCCAATCGCAAAGGGTGTGATATAAAAAGAAGCTGAAATAAAAATTAAAACTATATTGTTATAATTAGTCATACAGTATGTTTTTTATTATAATTTTACTGGCAATTTTTT
This sequence comes from Melanodrymia brightae, assembly GCA_032273805.1. Lineage (NCBI taxonomy): Eukaryota > Metazoa > Mollusca > Gastropoda > Neomphalida > Peltospiridae > Melanodrymia > Melanodrymia brightae. The sequence goes on along the minus strand of JAUTCZ010066375.1, from coordinate 3,797 downwards.
GTTTTTTGCCAATCGCAAAGAATGTGAAATAAAAAGAAGCTGAAATAAAAGTTTGTAATGATTTAAGATTATAGATGTATTGTGTATTTAATGATAATACCAATATATATGTATATCCTATGTGTTTCTGGTCATTCAAATTGTTAGAATATCTTAATGTGTACTTTTGTCTAAACTAATTTGTATCGTGCTAAATTATTGTAGGCAAAATCCCATCAAGGGACCATACTAAGCTAGACAAACCCATTAGATATACATGTACATATTGTATTGATATTTTAAGTACTAAAATGTAAGTAAATACTTTAAAGAATAAAAATGCCCTATTAGCCAGAAAAATGCAACAAATAGCATTAGATGCCTACGTATACGATCTTAAAACTCGCGAGTGTGCTTTTAATAGTGTGTAATGGACTTTCATGTATCTTCTGCTCTAAAAGGTGTATCAATATAGAGATGTTCTTTTACAATCCGAACAATGTTAGAATTCGGTTTGGCCCCATCCCCACCCTTCCACACTCACACCTAAAACATTGATAATCTGTACACCATGTTCTATTTATACAGATGTACATTGTGTAAATTTATATTTCTGTGCAAGCAGCCCTATACGTGTTGTTTACCAATATACCATTTTGCAGCACGAGCATACGGTAATAGCTTTTACAATATTTATGCATGGCCACGTATCAATCAGTTATTTGGAGTAGGGTCAAATCACTTAGTTTTAATTATTTCATAGTACGGTCTTCAAAACAACTACAAAAACAAACAGATCAATTTATTGTTAGGCTGAGACCTAAGAAAAATACTTTGTTAAACTGTGATTATATTTCTAAATACACATTTCCTTAAAACAAAACACATGGAAACTCATACGAAATAGTTTAACAGAGTCACAATTAGTAATGTCTATTAGTTACTATCTATACGCTTCGTAAAATTGTTATTTATAAGGAATATAGGTCTATATGTACAAAAAAACAAATCAACAAATGATGTTAATATAATTTTTAATTATAGAATATACTGGACTTGTCATTGCATGTACATACATTAAAGTAAATGTATTATATATTCAATCTTGCATGCCCAGTGTCTATAAAGTCAACTTAAGGGACATATACCACTGGTGACCTTTGTACACTGGTTAAAATACATACGTTTGTATACAGAAAGAGACATCTGAAGTGTCCTTTTTAGACAGGTAGTTGTTATATAAAAATGGTCTTGATATAGCACACTGGACAACACAGTACAATATAATAATGTTAGTCGCATTCACCAGCTTGTTCTCGTGTTTCAGTATATGAAACACATTCTGGGATTGAGAATATCGATCATCCCATTGAAACATTTGAGGAAGAAACATTTTGTCATTTTTATTCAGTGTTCTGAAGCAGAAACCTCCATCATTATGTGATAAATACCACGACCCTTTGATATCTACTTACTGGTAAAGACGGGCGAATCCCCATGTTTGGGCTTCAAGTCTTCATCCTCTTTTGACATGCGTCTTCAAAATGTTTACTAGCGAATTCCCCTGGACTTTTATTCACCTGTTATCTCTGATTATTGTTAACCCCCAAAAGCCACACCGGGATCATCTCTCCCTTTGTTTTCCACTTGTTCCAATATTTGTAAAATTTCATTGCTTGTTGACGAACCCTCGACAAAATCTCGCGACATTTTCACAGATTTCAAATATTTACGGTTTCGCGAGTGCGGCAGATAAGTCATATGAGATGATCTTTGCAAGTTATGAAGCTCAACTTTTGGATCATCAACGAATACTCGTATAATATATACTGCTGGAAAAAAGAAATGCATGGCGTATATTTTTCGTTATTATTAAGTTGCACTAACTTTACTATGTTGACTTCTTGAGACGATGTGCACAAATTATCGTGCGTTGAACAGCTAATACCTGATGGCTACTTCGTCAATATAGTATGATCTAGTTGTGTCTTTAATAAAATACGCTATTATTTTATCTTTAGGTCGACTTCACATTTTCATAACTACCATAATGAACCTATAAAAATTAATGTAACACAAATACATTTGTTTTCTTATACATGTTGTAGTAGTTATAGTTATTTTCAAAAGGATTTTAACCATAACGAAGAATATATTATCGCCAAATGCTTAAATACAAGATCCAAACGACAAAACATAGACATGACCAAACACTCATCTTTGTACAAGACTTAGTCGAAGGGACATTACGACATATAGTCGAGATGACATGTAGGCCTACTCACGAACCACAGTCGAAGCAATGTTCGTGAAAGTGGAGCATCCATCGTCAACACAGGCATATGTTTGTCTGCTGAAATGTTATTTTATAAACCCATCCGAAATATGTGGTATTTTGCTGAAATGACAGAATGACTTTTACTGTATATTACATAATGCTTTGAAATCGTTAAATTAATTTACACCAACTCTGTGATTGAAAATATATTTTATTACTTTCAACAAAAACATATGGAACACTTTCTTGACCTGTTTCAGGAATACTGTGTATCAGAGAGTCTGGGGCCATTAATTACATACCATTAATTATTTTAAACCTTATGCAAAACTTTCTCGATTTACACACGTTTCAGAGGAGAAGTAATTTCGAGATGTTATATTCCAAGAACACTATTTTCATTTATTCAGATTAGAACATCAAAACATAATTTAACATTCTCACATAGGCATTTTTGCTCTTTTCAAATTGTTTGGGGTTGTTATTTTTATTTAAATGATGATTTTGTTTTGTCTGAAAGAATTTGGCGAAAATATATTTTAGGAGAAAATAAGACCAAAGAATGTATGGAATGACAAATTGAGGCAATTTTGTAGTATACCTCATGCACAATGTATTATTATTATCATATGACCTAGTACAAAGAACTAGCACAAAGCAATATGTAAAATGTATAAAACCGTTCATATTTATGGTAATTAAAATGGGATATATATGTTCCAGCATTCTAGCAAAATTAGGTGTGCTTTTTTTACTTTTACTTGAGAACCAAAATTATGCATGCCAATAAACGCAGTGGTGCCATTTTAGGTTCGAGATTTTAAAATGTATGTTTCATTCATAGCTGTTGTACATATGTATGTTATGACCATGATGTCGTGTAAACGTCCGTCTGTCAATTTATACAGTGATTGCAGCGAAATCCAAATACAAGGCGGTGTTTGCCGTGTCCATGACAAGGAATTCCCATTAATATTGCACACACATAGCGGTCTAATGGAAGACACAACGCCCGGAAAGACGGATTGAAAACAACTTTGATCTTAGTAGCAATTGTGAAAATTTTAAACAGTTCAAAAACGTTGATTTTTTGCAGTTCACATGGAATAAAAGTCGACCCTGTGGCAAATACACGGAGCCACAGCAAACAAATAAAACTGCCGTGTACAGGTCGGTATTGCAAGAACTGAATTCTATGAATACATTTGAAAAAATATAAACAATTATAGAAATTTAAACATTATTGATTGAATCCTGCAGATATTTGCAATTAAAGAATTTGATAACTATTGTCTCTGTGAGAAAATATTTTGATTAAATTCGATGAACTTTCGCCGAAGGTTTATTGAAGTAAGTAGCCGATATGTTCTGTGCAAGCATGTGTACATCTGTTAATAAGCGACACAATTCCAGATTCGTAATGTCGACTAGCAGGTGTCACACAGCACGGAATTCGATAAACTAGACGTGTTTCACTGGCTGGAACGGAAAATAGCCCATAAAAATGTTTTGCGCTGTGGAGGATCGATCTCTCGACCCA
>JAUTCZ010066374.1:0-27668 GCA_032273805.1 Melanodrymia brightae | reverse complement strand
GGGTCTTTTATGTGCACTATCCCATAGACAGGATAACACACACCACGGAATTTGATAAACCAGTCGTGTACCACTGGATGGAACGGAAAATAGCCCATAAAATGTTCTGCGCTGTGGAGGATCGATTCCTCGATCCATCCCGCTACAGGCAGACACTCTACCTCTAGGCTACGTCCCGCTCCTGAACGCAATAAGATGTAACTACGTGTTAATTTTGATAATAAAAAATACACCATTAGCCAGAAATATGGTAGAAGAGGAATTTTCCGCAACCCAGTTTTAATTTACGTGACTGTTTTGAGGATGTATGATACAAAATTGGATAATTTCCTTAGTGTAGACATATTACTATTAAACAACTCATGAACGGATGCATATTGATATTGTAATACATATTAATTTTAATAATTAAAAATGCTCCATGAGCCAGAAATCTGTTACAACTAGCATTAGCTGCGCAAGCACGGTGGCATTCGTCTTAAAATTAGGAATTGTGACTTTAACAAACTACAGAAAGAAAGGAACTATTTACAGATATAATTATGATCAAACATAATTCTGTATTTTAACATGGTTGATAAAAATAAATTTGAAAATAAATATTAAACTCTTACCTAGAATATCACCGAAAGACCACTTGTCGAAATCCTAAAAAAATATACCACATAATTATGCTACAATCTGATAAACAATTGATATGAGAACATGAATATGAACATACCTTTTAATATAGAAATGTACATTTGAACCTATAATACACATTCTCAAACAGTTAAGTTATGTTAGATAAGATATACGTGTGTGTCTGAGGTAACGGTATATATTGTGAGTCATGAAATTAGTACAATGAGACATGTAATAAACTTCACATCTGAAATCTGTAAGCATATAATTACATTTACTAATATCTACACTGAATGAACTATTAATCAAAATATACAGTCTGGAATCGTAATACATTGTAAACTTATTTTAATGCCGTCAAACGTAAACAATTATTTGTATACGAGAATATATTGAATGATGTAAACTAGTATGGTGTGAGCCGTGGATTATTATCTGTACAATACATGCGGTATTATACTTACATAAACTATGAACATGACGTTCCTCTCTTTCTTGATTGACCTTTTCATGGAGTTACACCATGACACTTTGGAGGAAACGAGCTAATCAAATAGATAACACAAACAGATCAATGTGGATTTGGACATAAATATATTTAGTAAGGTAGGCACGTAGCTATGGTTTTCTGCAGAGTGGGTTGTTCTCTTAGAAGAACACAAATGTAAATCAATAAAACCAGTATAATTATTGCACACCCGCGAGAAATTTCTTTACTTTCAGGAAACGTTTTTGCTTGAAACCATATAAAATAATCAATCGAGAGTAACATCACAATAAACTGTTCCATGAACTTTTAATTTAATTTCCAAGTGAAATAATGATATAAATGCATTAAAACAAATGTTTAAAAACGTGGAACAATCCTTGCAGTACTCTTGATTTACTAATGTCCAACGAAGACATAGTTTAACCATGTTTTGGCCTGTATACTTCTGTTTCTAAAACATAAAACTGCCAACAAATAGTCTATAAAACATAAACCTAATTTATAATATTTATTTCTAACTAATGAAGCTTTCACGCACCACGATTCTGGGTTGAATGTAGCCTTTGTGCGCATAGGTGGCTAGTCTCTCCTGGTACTGCTCAGACCGGAAGTTCATCTCCTCAATGTCTGTCGTTACCTTGCTGATGTCTTCACGAGCCTGGGCAGCTGTGAGAAAACGATTCAAGTGATATTATCAATTAGTGACATTAATATCGGAACATTCAGTGAATATGTGAAAACACTCGCTCACTCAGTCATATGGACACGATAATAGGAAAACAAAACTTAGGTAGGCCAATATCGAAGCCCGCTTGTTTTGACATTTTGACCATATTCGTTACGTCAACAAGATCCAAACGTATCACGTGACCAAATCGAGCTATCGCACGACGACCAACTGTTAGTTAAGCAGACATGACATAATGTTATGGTTTGTAATGTTGAAGACATGTGGTTTTGGTTTTTACTAAGACAAACTTTTATTTATATGTACCTTGAAATTGTGTAACTAAAGATAATTACTCACCATTTTGACGCGAACAAAGAGATCAAGTGAGGACGAAAGTGACGCAGATTATACGCAATTTAATTTGTGTATAAACAGAAAAAACCCGACTGTCCTTGTTTATCTACATAATTGCATACATTATTATAGCCCACTATCCCATCAACACAAAATGTGAAAATGTCATATTAGGTCAAAATGTGTTGTGGACATGTGGAATATGTCGCCAAAACTTGAAGCTAGATAGTTCGAACACTTCTAAGGTCATGCTATTGTCTAGAGATACAACAGAGCGGAAACGTTTGGCGCAAAACATGTTCCATTGACAGAATGTTCATAGCTTCATATATAATGCAAAACAGTGGGTGAATCAATGGAGGACAATCGGTTAAAGTATCTCTATACTAATGAATGGTATAAACTTATTAACACAGTGGAATTGCTGTGGATAATATTAATTTTAGCAACACTTACCAAGCCCAGAAGTCATTGCAGCATCAGCATGTGCTTGCAGACTGGGTAACCGGAAGCGTTGATTTTTAGATTTCGCCCAAGGACGAGATTGTGATGTTTGTAGATCTACGTTATTAAGTTCTGCGTCTGTATCAGTCTCTTCTAATTCGGTAGAGTTCTGCTTCGTTTCGATTGGTGGGAACGTTGTGCGTGTATGCTTGAGTTGAGGATGAGGCTTGGGATGTCTCCTGGTTGATTTAAATATTATATGATATAGTTGTGTTTTTTTATAAAATAGATATTTGAAGAGAGTAGTAATAATTTCAAAATAGATAATTGTTTTTTTTTTATCTATAGCTTGTATTATTAAAGTCACTACTTTAAAATTAAGAGGAAGGCCACAACATGCAAGCGCCTATTCGGAATATTAACAAACTTCATACTCGAGTGTCCAGATGATTTCTTGACACGGCTGTGACAGTAAAAGGCATAAACAGAGAAAACATATGTGTTTGTGAAAGGTAATCTTGTTCTTCCTAACCAGTAGCATCCGTCTTAAACTCCAAATATTGACAACAAAGTTACACTCCTGAGTTTTAGGACGGATGCCACCGTACATGTACGTACATGTATGCAGCTAATGCTATTTGTAACATATTTTTCGTTAATAGACATTTTGTGTTTTTTTATGTTACAATTAACATTTACTTACAACTTATTGCTTATACTACCAATATACTAGTATGTATTTATCCAACGCATATATATATATATTAATATTATAATCATTTGGATGACTAGAAACCCATATACATAATTGTATTGATATTATAGGCAATAAGATGAAGTAAATATTACTTTTAGTAATAAAAATTGGCATTAAAAAATTAATGCTCTGTTAGCCAGACATATGTTAGAAATAGCAATATATGTGCACGTACTGTGACATCCGTCTTAAAACTCGGTAGAGTGCTTATAAATCAGACCTAATATCTTATTTATGATATTATTGATGCAGCATATCTGAGGCTATAGAATGTGCATAATTATGAAGTCTATAACGAGATCAATAAACAAGATAGTTGGTTTGTTAAACAATACCACAGGTTGTTTCCCCTTCCAACCAGTGGTCTGGGACTTGCGCACCAAAGACTGTAGTGTGTACTATCTTGTCTGTGGAAAAGTGCACACAAAAATATCATTTGTTTTTAATCTGATAGATTGCCTTTTCTGAGACCATGTGTCCACATAACCGTGGGTTGTACATCCAATAGTCGATGGTGTTTAATAAGGTGCTCCAGTGGTGTCTTTAACCAAATCCACTTTATGTTTATGTTTATCCCAGATATGGGTGTTTCAGATGCACTTGATTCTATATAAGGACAGAAGTTAGTGTTAGTATCAGAAAGGAAACCCGCTGCTTATTATTTGCGTATTCATTGTTATTTGTAACATATTTCTGGCTCATTCAGCATTACTAAAATTAACATTTACTTATATTTTATTGATTACAATAGCAATATAGTTACAATCAATGCCTTTGTAGTAGCTTAGTATGGTCCACAACAATTTGGCATGAGATAAAAGTACATTGTACTAAAGTACAGACTAAGACACACAAAGACACTAGACTAAAATACACACTAAGCTATCATAACCATTTAGATGATCAGAAACACAGTGCATATACATAAATTATAGTGATATTGTCAACAATAAGATATAAGTAAATGTTAATTTTAATTTTTTTCAATGCTCCATTAGTCAGAAATATGTTACAACTAGCATTAGCTGAGCAAGGACGGTGACATTCATCTTAAAACTAAGGTAATGTGACTTTAACATTTTATAACCAACAAACCATGCCAACATATTTAATATTAACCTTTCGAAACCTCCGAGGCTGACATCCCGACTAAGATATTTAGATCGCTTGTGCAGCTGTTCTCGATCTTTTAAAACTGAATCCACAGAAACTTTCGCAAAACCTTCTTTCGCCAAAACCTGCCGAATCTGATCTGGTAACACGTAATCGGGATCTTCAAACTGGTTGTCTTCTGGAGGAAGAAGGACTTCACCGAATTGTTCCAGACTTGGTATGCTTCCACGTGTACGTGCGCCGTTGATGGGGCGGGAGTCTGTATTGGAAGCGGCCACCATGACCTGCCATGGGCGGACGGAAAGTTCTCTGGGTTTGACGAACGTTACAGGCTCGGGAACAATCTTTTGTTTTCTCCGTGCTTTCTTTCTGACCATCATTTCTTCAATCAGGTTGTTTTGTAACTTCACAAAGCGGCGAAATTATACGTTGGTAATGAGGACAGCGTGTAGATTCAGTTCAAAGCGAATTCAGTATAGGCCTTCCATCTTTCAATTTGCATCAATCACATCTACTTTTTTTAGTTAATAATTTCACTAACTTGTAAGTTTGTAGTGCAGTCAGGTATAGGTAACTTTTAATATTATTAATGCCTAAAAGTCAAGTTTAATCCTGGTGAAATAAATCCAACATTATGAACCTTAGTTTCGATCTTGTTAAATAAGAATTGTTCTGAAACCACTAATAACAGTAACGTAGACACAGCTTTGAAAAAACCCCAAATAGATCTATGTTTATATTTCGGTATAACTTGCAGATCCGATTTGTAGTAATGACGTCTGGTTTATAACGACTCAACATGACTAACCCATATAACACAGACCCTAGACAACAGATGGTATCCGTCTGTTATGAATCGCACGACAGCGTCACTAACCCACACATCATTCCATTAATAAACCAACAGTCTTTTGATACCACACAGTAACTCATTCCAAATTATATACAACGTATACTTAGTACTGGCATGAACAACCTAGTCAGGTTAAAGTAGGTGACTTAATAAACACGCCATGATTATTGTTTATAAAGTGACTTTTCTATCCAATTATGACATGCAAATAAATAATACTGTCGTTAAGACAACTACCCCAATCACGCATTAACAATTGATTATCTAATTGTTTATGTTTCCGGTGTGGCAGAAGTCGCGAAGATCTCCAGGTATCGACCCAGCTGCAGTCAGTCATTATAGGAATGGTAGGTTCATCGCATAGGATAGTATTTAGCGATGGGTGTTACCGTTGGAAAATAATCAAACCCAATGGCATTAATAAGTAATTATGCATTCGTAGTAATTAGATTTAGTCTCTTTATATATAGATATACTAGAATACTGTCATATAATAAAACAAAGAAACCAGATACTATTCAAATAATTTACTATTGGTATTTATGATGTTTAATTAAACAACAGCATTCTTTAAAACCATTAATGGTTTTGTCGATAACGCTCTAATGTCAGGAATCATGTATACATTCACAAATGACGACACTGCCGGGTATGGCTTCCAGTTGCATCTTGTAGGTGGGACAACGTCATCGCATAATATTCCACATAATGTAGGCTATATCTACATGCGCTTTGCGAATGTCTATCAGAACATGGATACAGTTAATACGTAATATTGTCCTTTATATAATTTGTACATTATATAGACAGGAAACTGGTATCATATTAGACTCTAATTATTATGCTTCTCTGCTAGCAATTTTGTTACTACATAGACATATGAATATGTATGTATATAATGTATATAATCCGAAATTAATGATTGCGTAATGTTTATGGATTACCAAATGCGGTTATCGATTGGTTTGGTTCTCAGATTCGTGAGCATCCTCATCTGTGTCGGGTAGTTGCTGCAGATCGCAAATGATTTCCCCTTAATAGAAATATCAAACTTTAATGTGTTTGTCTCACACGAGGATTGTAGCTCTATCTCCTTGGATACATGCTTGGCCTTTTCGTGGGAACCAACGTGCTGATCATATGATAATCATAGTTTTGTGACATCGCTATTGCGTTGTTTTCATTTAGTCAGTTACTGAAGCATTCTGATTCATAAATAGACTAATCACTATTATGTCAGTTTGCTATCAATGACGTGCAGTATAACATCTGTGTCTGATTCATACCATGAAGCTCAAATACGTGTACATAGTAATAGTCAATTTCCCAGTTATGTCGAGCAACATCGCATCGGCTCCGGCATATGGTGTCTACACAATTTACCACAACTTCTGAAATACTTTAGTGTGTGTTCATTATGTGGAGATAAGCAGTGTGCTATGCTAATGGTTTTGCCGTTAGATTTCATTTTGCAAGTTATTTAAAATCCATGTACAAGTATATAAATACAAATCATTGGGTTACATTATGAACGTTAAGAGTTATGGGAACTGTTTGTTCTATTCGGAGATAAAGGTATGAAACGGATTATTTTCTTTCGGTTGTTTGTTTTATTGCTAACTCATTTTTGTTTGCTTATGAACATCTGGTATTATGTAGTATTGTCACTCCTTTGAATGTGATCGATTCGTGAGTACATGCCAACTCGATTTTGTCGCCATTTCCCCGCGAGTCTGCCGCGTTTAGATACACATTAGGCCATGTCAATGTGTTTTTAAAATATGTCACAATGATAGATTAAAACATGTCTTACTAAGTCTTACCTGGGTGTTCGAGCGATGTGGTTTTTTATAATTGGAACCATGCTTGGTTTGTGTTTAGAAATCTTCACTTCTGGCTTAGTAATATTACTGAAAATAGAGAAATTAAATTACACTAATTAGAGAATATTATCATATTAATAACTATTGGTCTGAACCTAAGACATTTGGAATATTTTTAAATTATTTATATTGTTTGTTAAATGCAGCATTTTAACTACATCATTTATTATTTTGTAATGTGAATACGTTTTTGTTTAATTGCAGTTCTATTGTACCTACATCATACAGTATTTTGCTTTTTTTTACTATTAAAGTTGTGTTAAGTTATCGTTACCTACCAAGCGGACACCCGAATCACATCACACAATTTTACGTAATTGTGCCTACATCATACAGTGTTTTGTTTTTTACTATTAAAGTTGTGTTTGTTACCTACCAAGCAGACACCCGAATCACATCACTGAAGCTAACGTGATTGAATTCCTCATCCTCTTCCAGCAAGCACTCTGGCAAGCTTATACTAGACGTGCCCTGTCGGCTGGATGGTACATTCAATGTTGGCATGTAGTTAGCAGCAAGGAAACTCGAATCCATGTAATCCTCGTCATTATCAACGTTGTGCTCCACCTCTGCCAGTTTCGCATCATTGTAGGGCAAATCAGACGTAATCTCACTTGTTTGTACGCCGACCGTTTTGCTTTTCGTTGGCATATTTTCAGTCATTTCAATATTCGCGACTTCCATACTTTCAGTAACTTTGACTTCAGTGTTGTACTCTTTGTTGAGCGGTGACAATACGCTGTCTGAACCATATTTACCATCAGTGTATGGGGTAATTTGTCTAGTGGCTGCTGACAAGCTTCTTGTGCTGTTGATGGATATTTGCAAGTCATCGATGTCTGTACTGATATTTGTAGACGGAATAAGATGCGTATCATTGATGTCAATCTGTATGTGATTTGTAGGTTTATATGTGTTTTGTTTATTTTGGGATGATTTTAACTCGGTGTCATTGAAGTCAATTTGCAGATGATTTGTGCCTGTTTCATGCGCTGATTTGATCGTTGAGTTTGACTCAGTCTCATGGAGTATACCTAATGGTATACGATTATCGTCTGGTACTTCTGCTTGGCAGACGCCTTGTTCGATGCTGTCTTTAACAGAAGACACTGTCTTTCTTTCAGAAAAAACTGTTAGTAAATAAATATTTTGGCTATTGTAATTGTTACTGCTGTTATTAATATTTAATGAAACATCCATGTCCATGTCTTCGTGCTGTCTAGTTGAATAAGTAGCATCTACATTAGCCATGCTATTCTGCTCAGGTTGACGTTCTATTGTCCTATAAGATGTTGCGCTTGCCCTGTTGTCGAATGGCATGGCATTATAATTCGCTTTACCGTCCACAATGTCTTGCGAATCATTGTTACTCGTATTTTGAGTTTTTGTCTGATCAGGTTGTGAATTAAACCCCAAAACACATTCTGTCAATGGTTTCTCATCTGAAATGCTGGACAGAACATCTCTAAGGGTAACCATGTTGCTGTCAGATGTCTCATCCACAAGCATGGAGTCTGCACTCATCTCAGTATGTGTCTCAGAATCGTGATGTCTACCGACATGTGTATCCTTATGATTAATGTTAGAAAGTTCAAACAACAGTTTCTGTTCTTCTTGTGGAATACCCAGAAAATCATCTTCATCGGGTTGCATGTTAGCAAGTCCAACTAACGTCTGTTCAGAAAATGATCCGTTAGGACTTACGTAATCAAGAGAATTTCGTATAGAACCAGACGGAATATGCGTATTTCTTGAATACATGGTACATTATCGTAGGTGTCTTCAGATTCACCCAGACTGAAAGAATGTTGCCTTCGGTGTTTCATTTTAGATAGTCTTTTCTTTTTGTGGAGTTTTTCCCCGTGAGGAGATTTAGCAGTTCCAACAACTAAGTAATCACAGTTCTGTTGCGTGGGTGTTATCTTTTGTGTCTCTATAATATTATTGTGCTTTGATTCAGATGTATGTATAGAACTTGGTCTTGGAGAATTATTTTGTGAAGATAGTTTCGCAGAATGAAAGCTTTTTTCGCGTCTTGTTGCAATAAAATTTTGATGCTTTCGATCCTTGACCATCATGACTTCAGTGGACCAGTCTTCAATGTACGTATTGTACTTAGAACGCACTTTCTTTAAACCTGGTTCTTCGTTCAGTATAGTTGGGAACACATAGTCAGTCCTCTTAGTTGCAACCGCAGAAACCTTAGTATTGTTTCTCGATTGTTTGTTTGCAGAGCCAGTGCTGTGCATTGTCTTTAGAGCAGGTTGTTTGGCTTCTTTGTCATTATCGCTACTGCGTCGGTCTTTAAGGACCAGATATGTTTTCTGCTTTGATACAGTGAACGTGGATTCCGATCCGAGACTTGGTTGGGTATGGTTATTAGATTTTATTATTACATTTCTATCATGGCTTCGTTTACTCGAAACTTCGTGTTGTGGAACAGCCTGGGGCAATTTCTCAAATTTATTTTCCTCTGCAGAAAGTTGACGAGAACCAGTACCTGCATTCGTCATAGGCCGTGTTGTCGGTATTTTAATATTGAAAGATGACAAATCATTGCATATCAATGACTTGGATCTTGACCTTTCTCTAATTACATCAAACTGTTTATTCATTTTCGCTTGAACAGAATTTGGAACGCGTTTGATATCTGTATATGGATCAGCTTCGGTTTGGTCTGCTTGATTTTCGTTTTTGTCCATATCCACGCTGTACTGGACTTCTTTTTCATTATATGAAAACGGTACGAGTTCTATCACCGACACTGCCGTGTAGTCTTGCTCCAAGAAATCTGATGGTTTAGTTGGTTCCACAGTTATATTTCTGTTATAAGGTTTACTCTTATCGGACTTCCGTTCATTGTCCATTTGCATGTTTGGACTATTATTATTACGCGCTATTTGTTCTATCCCTCTTGGTGAGAATTCATCAACTGATAAATAATGTCTCTGAAATCTTTTTCTCCGTGTGTTCAGTGAGTCATGTAAACTTACTTCAGATTCAATAGCCGCTCGCTCTTCTGAGATTTTCGGAAGTGGCATGAAGTGATATTTCACATCATCATTCGTTGGTGACGGGGAGTTCTTTCGTTGGATGAGCGGGATCTCTAGTAGAGATCCTACTGGCAAAGACGTGCTAGAAGAGGAAGCATTCAGTGACTTGTTTGACATTTTCTTAACATTTCGAAACCGCTTTTTGTCCAGCGGAGATTTAAGCCTAAATGGAGTAGAAGGCAGAGTTTGGTTTTCAGACACGTTGGAGTAATCGTAATTATACATAGTTGACGCGGAATCATTTAACTCCATTTCTTGTGTATTTTCGGCCAGAACTGTTAGGTAATTTGGCCCATTATTTAAACTAGGTAAACCAGACGAAACGTTTCCTCCGAGACCACTGCTGACTTTTCCTTGTCGTTTGAACTGGTTACGTTTGTGGGTAACTGTGGACCAGTTAACTGAGGGTAAAGCAGCTGGTGTGCTGCCTGGTATCAATGCACCGGAAGATGCGGAAGGCGATGGAATTTTCATTTGCTCTTCAGTTACCACAGGAAGCTTTCGAGGACCTGTGAGATCTTTCCATCCAGAAGGCCAATAGGTAATGTTTTTATCCATTTCTACTTTTGTGAATGAGAATTTAAACCACTTTTCAATAAGTGTATACAATCAACTTGTACATGTCTTTGATTAACGATTTGTGTTGATATTGCAATTTTACATAATACTACCACTTTGTCTGAAATGCTTCAACATTGGAGATGATCATATTGCGTATCACTGACGTCAATTTATAGCCCACATATTTCAAAAATAAAAAAAACCGGTCACTACTGTTACAGTATCAACAGAACACTATTACATGAAACGACCGACTAGAAAATTATATCCCATCCTGGTGTATCCAGTAAAATATCCCTAGGTATTAGAAGCCACGTGTGAAACAAGTCGTTGTGCGACACTAGCACAATATTCATTCTTTCAAATACACCAACGAATACACGTCATGCGAGAGGAACAATCACAGCACATGTTAATAGTTCTCAAAATGTTCCCTAGATCATATTTCCAGTCGGCACGAGACGTAAAAGGAGTTCTAAGCATTAACAAGGATATGCTTTGATCTCTGCAACTTCTGACAGCGGCGATACCTTGTTATATATTTATTTGCTAGTAGTTGACTTAGAGACTGCGATTGGTTTATCGTGAATTTTGCACTAGTTTCGACCACACGTAAGGGTTCATCATCGCCTTTGTGCATGCTACCAATTAATTACACGATATAAGACTCAAAGACTACAGGCCAAATTAAATCAAACGGTCTAGTTATGACGTGCTATTTCCCGTGGGGAATCAGACCTCGTCGCTTTTAACGTCTTAATCGAAAATAAAATCATTAAAGACTACATGTTGAAATCGTTTGAGAAGTTTCATCGATTATGGATATACATATTTTATATTTCGTCTATTGCCGAGAGGGTGTGTTTGTTTCTGAAATCAAAATCCCATATCAACATGTACAAGAGACCAAGAGGAGTTTGACAAAGTAGGCACGAATGAATGAGATTTTACCTACTGCCGACAGTTTGATAGTTTTGGACGAATAACGTTTGTCATTTCCACATGCATATCTCTGCCATAGGCGTCATTTTCTAAAGAAAAGTGTGTGTGTGGAGGGGTGGGGGGGGGGACATGTGTGATTTATACTAAAAAGTGGGGGGACCATTGCATGTTAGTCCCCCAAACTCCAAAAAGTGACGCCATGATCTCTGCACAAGGCAGCGTCGAAGGGACATTAGGACCGTTGAGATGGCATGTACTTACAAATCAGTTTTGATGACACCAGGTATTAGCGAAAGGTGAGCGTAACTTGCTCCACCAGTGGCGCCCGTCGTAAGCACAGCCATATTGTTTGTTGTCTTCATCGAAACGATAACAACGCATAAAACCGGTCAAAGAAAGGTATTGCATCAGTCATCATGTGTCAATTATACGTCATATCGTGAACGGTATAACCCTAATGAAACAACTTGAGTATGGCTGTGATACTGATTTAACAAGTAACACTTAAAATTGACTCTTGAACATAGTCACTGTATTATTGGCTTATCAAATCCAGTGGTTGATGCCAGTAGACCGCTTGACGTGCATTCTCGCTGTTCGTGGCAAATTGTACAAAACTAGTTAATAAAATTGTCAACACGTTCACTTAATCGAACCACAGGCGGAAAGAAAAGTTAATATAAATATAGACAAAGGTTAAATTCCACGAATCGTCGTAATTTATAAAAACTATATATTTTTCAATTCCATGTTATTGATTGGTTTTCAAGACCTGGGAGGACATTTAGAATTTATAAAATAGAGGAAAGAAGACACAATGAAGCATAATGAAATGTTTTATTAATTGTTTGCCAGAAGACAAACTACAAACAGAATGCATTAACATGTGACCATCTTTGGATGCCACATTACAATATATTCAACAATCAGCAGACAAGGACAAAGAGAAGGTAGACATTACATTCAGTAACTCTTCAACAACATAAATATACAATCTATTAAAGTGTCTACACAACTTTGATAAAATACGTTCTTTTTTCAACTGTTAACAAAATTAGAGCATTCAATTTTTCAGTTTTGTAATAAAAAGAACAAAACTATTATCATGATCAAAATTATGTTCTAAAGAAAACAGTTCATGTTACAAGCAGAAATGAAAATTAATAACTGAATATATATTATCAATTTTATACCTACATGTAGATCTTTGAATAAGAGGGCTATAAGGGTCCACACTATCTTTAGGACGTAATGGATGTGCCATTGGTCAATTTTCTATTTAATATCGAGTAATAAATCTTGTGAATTGATATGCCCATCAAGAACAAAAAGCTGTTGTTTTCACCGTTCTTTTTAGTTCTAATATTTGCAATCACTTATTTGTTAAATTGATATTACCTGTCAATGTAGAAAGAGTAGATATGATTTTAAATACGAATAATGGTTTTGTCATTTCAAAATGCAGTCAAATGCAATGTCAGTATTCATACAAGACTGTAGCTACTTTGTTACGCAATACATATTACAAAATTATTCTTGGGCAAGGGTTAGAGAGATTTTAAACAAAATAAGACACTCCATTTTAGAGAAGACATGTTTATTCATGATTTCTGTTCAAATTGAAATGTGCATGCTCAAGAATTAACTAATGATGAATCCAAACACTATCAAACCATATCTCGATAGAAAAGTCCAGAGTAAATTTTAAAACCGACAAATATTGCCAATTATAATAAATTTTAATGGAAACTATTACATTAAGTTATATGGAATGTTGATAACTGCATACTGAAAACCTAATCCAGATGTATCTAATTATCTTATAAAGTGTAATACTAGAAAGTAACAGTTTGTCTTCCAGACATAAGACCCCAAAATACTGACAGACTGCATTTAAAGAAGTGTTATGGTCATACAATCATACATATGTGTGGTAATAAATATATCAAAACCTGTCCACCCAGACATGACAATTGATCCTTGGTAATTTACACAATGTAACAATTATCACAATTACCAGCGCGATACTGTAACACCAATATACAACATGATCAGCAATTACGTTAAGTAGAAAATAATTGGCAACGATAAATAAAAAAGCAAATTGCATAATAAGCTAAATGTGGTGGGTAATCTGTGATGACAAAAAACAAATCCGCTGAAAACAACAAGAATGACAAGTCATTGATTGAGACTTAACATGAACTATGCATTAAGTAGAATTACCAGTGTTTACATGATGTAGGTGTCAATCATACAGTCAGACATGCTATAAAGACTAGCATTTTGTTATTGTCTATTGAACTTTAACACTTAGGCACAGTGAATTTAGCATCGGGCTCAATGTTGGCAGCTCCAACCCAGAGTGAGTTCAAAGGACATATCCAGAGGCTGGAGGGGGTGGGGACTAGTTCTCCTAAGGGTCGAATCACTTTTGATCAACATTGAAAGCAATAAGTGGCTATTTTCATTACTTTCCCTGATGTCCCATTATTGTGTGTGCCCTTATTATTAATCTGTCAAAATTCTAAGATATTTATGAGGCCCACCCTTGACGTGTACAGCTACGCTCAATTGGAAAGTTTAACATCATACACCGAGGTTCATGTGACTATCTATGGTTCCTGTTTATGGGAAAAGTGCATATAAAAGATTCATTGTGGTTAATGAAACAAGATAGCTGATATTGATTCTGTGTTACATGTTCTTGATCTGCGATCTTTGGCATCCAAGGAAGAACTTTAATTCAGACAGATGATAAAAGTGAATTTGTGTAATTTAAAATAGGTAGTAGGGCGTAGCTCGATCAACACAAGAGCTTTCACGCGAGGTTCAATAGGTTGACAGTTTGATCCTCCTTGGTCGACACGTTCGGTTATTGCCAGTTCCAACCAGTGATTCATGACTAGTCGATCAAAGGTTATGGTGTGTGCTATCCTGTCTGTGGGAAAGTGCACATAAAAGATCCCTTGCTGTTATCATGTAAGTCCATGTTAGAACAAATATACTTGTGGTGTGTCCATTAGATAAATGCCATGCAATGTGAACTTAGCATTTCAGTTATAAAAGAAAAGACGAATTTGAAGAAAATAAACTCGATGTTGTAATCAGATACAAAATCTACATTATTCTAATGATGTTTATGATACAAAGTATTTAAAATGCTAAAAAATTATTGTTTTTATAAAACTACCACCAAATCCATAAACAAAAGGTTTCTTTATGGTTTCACTGACTGAACTAATTTTTTCAAACTGACCCTAAACTTTGTTTTGGTAAAAAAAATCTCAATAATAAATATAAAAATTATTTTTTAAAAATGTTTTTAAATTATTAAATACTGAAAACAAATCTCCCCAAAACATTCTACTCCTTTTTTCCCCACATGAAACCTTAAACAAACCTCTTTTTTTTGGATCAATACATTTGTGGCATTTTGAACATAAATTATTTGTTAATAGCACACGATTCTCATCTCAACATACTCAAACACATTCTATGTACAATAAAAAATATAGGGTACTTTCAGTTTGATTTTTGTTGTGTCCATTAGCAATGTTATACATTTGTCTAACCCTATACACGATATGTGCACTCATTATTTTGATATGTGCAACTACAATATATTATATCAGACTGGTATACATAGATTATAACATTACTTCTATAATTCAACAGTTAAACAGTCTAACAAAGCACATGCTAATGTAAGGGCTGTTCCAGAATTGATCATATGTGGAGAGTGAGTGAGTGGGGGAGGGAGGTGGGGGAATTCATACAGACATGCTCCCCCACACTAAACTTATTACTATTAGGTTTGTAATTCTTCTAATTGAATTGTAAATAACTTTTTTCAAATTTAACTAAATTGTCTGTAAACTTTTATTTTTTGGAAATTATTATCATGTATGTAATTTTTGTGCTTTTTGTATATGTAATTTAACTGCAAAAACTATAATTATCCAAATAATTACTATTATAATAGTACTGCTGTACCCAGTGCATGATAATTTCTGGAAAAACATAACATAATCTTATTGTACACAAGTACATACGTATTGAAAATTTGTCTTAAATATTATAGACCATGCATAAATACTGATGGTTCTTTTACAATTCAAAACCAGTCTCTGTGTCGCAGTGGTTAACGCATCAGGATTAAGACTGGTAGGTACTGGGTTCGAATACCATTCGTGGAATATGGGATTTTTAATCTCAGTATCAGTTCCAACCCAGAGCGAGTGATTCTCAAGGCTCAATGGATAAGTGTACTTTCCCTTACACCGACTAGTGTCCACAACTGGTTTAACAAAGGCTGTGGTATGTTCGCAACAATCTGTTCTGTCTGTGGGAAAGTGCATATAAAAGATCTTTTGTTACTTATCAAATGAGAGTAGCAAGTTTCCTCACTCACACAAACACTAACTTCTGTCCTAGACAGGTGGTCGAGGCAGCTGGACTGCATGACAATGACAAACGTGCTTGAACCTTAATTGGATGTAAATACATGTAGTTATAACTAACTTATAACCCAGAACAATGTTTTCAAGGAGAAAGGGAGTAAAAGCCATATTCAGATTGATTTTCAAGTAAAACAATTTGCCTACATTTGATCATTACGTTAGTATTAGAATGGGGAGCGATGTGTTGAGAACCAACCATAACATTGTTCTGATTGTAAAAGGCATCAGTATTTATGCACCATTCCTTCTTGGAGCCGTTTCCTGTATGCTATAGTTAACTGGTAACCTCCAATTTTTAAATTTAAAGACAAAATTCTGCACCAACTTACACTATACATATTGCACATCAACCTCAACAAAGTTGTGAAAGAGTTGTTTACAAATAAATTAATATTAAATAAATAAGAAAATATAATTTAGAGGTTAGGTGGTTTGTTTTACATGTTAAATGGTTTTTAAGCAATGAAAGAGCCATCTGACCTGGTGAACTTGCCTGATTATGACCGTTATTTTCCATGGGTAATGAAGATTCTTGTTCTGTCCAACACCATGTCATGCGATTCGGTGCAGTAGGTTTGAATAACCATTGTGTGCACTTTATGTTCCTGTTTACACAAATACATTTATAAAAAAAAAGAAAGAAGAATATCCTGAATTTGACCTTTAGGTGTCATCAAAGGGTAGATATTCATATGCAAACTTACTTACTATTTATTGTTAGCCATGCACTTTTTGTGAAAAAAGGTCAAACGTCCTGTCAACCCTCGTCGATTCAACAGGAGTCTACTGCTACTAGTATTTCATTATTCCTCCTTTTCTCCTACCCCAGAGGTACATGTATTTGCTCATGGGAAATCAGAAATCTTCTAAGAATAAACAAATTTCAATCTACATGTACCTGTACATGTACGTTTCAAAAACATCTAAAAGAAAAGTTTTTGGTTTTCGCTGATTTTGGTTTTCGAACATGACTTACAAATGTATAATCTGCAAAATATCCAAGTGTGTAGGCGCCTATTGTAGATAAATGATTAAAACACAAATGGAGTTTATAAAATGACTTTTTGGTCAATATAATTATAATTATAAGAAATGTGTTACCGATTAAATTTTTGATCCATCAACAAAACAGAATAAAAATGCTTGTAAATGTTATAAATCATTGTACAATGATGAACAAAAATGAGTAAATCATGTAAAAAGTGAACATATAAAATTGTTATAAACATAAATATGTGTACGTATGACAACATTTTTACTCTTTATTTATTTTGTAATATGAACCTCCTGTTTTTTGGTCAAATCACTTTTTTTGGCCTGCAATCTCCTTTTATATGGAACTTTAAGGTAGACAGGTTTGCAAAAATCATGGCAATACATTTAACAATTCACATCATTTATTTATATAGTAGTTACTAAATGTATGTGCTCGAGTTTCATACTAGTTACTACATTCATCACCATTAAAATGACTGAATTAAGCTTTTAACAGTGAAGAATCTCAGATCACTTACAAATTAAATAAACAATGCATTATGAAAAGGGGGAATAACTCTTGCCCAAAATTGTCAAACAATAAATTATTACAAAAATTGCAGTCTAGTCTTGCGTTCAATAGGGCGAGCTCTCAATAGGACTGGTACTGATCGTGTACTATTACATCACATTGATTTAATATTATATGCATACACCGGTGAAAAAACGTTTTGTCTTGGTAGCAGAACGCTTGTCCTATTGAACGCATGGCTGGACTAATGATAATTAGAAAATAGATGTCAGTTATATACAAATGGTTGGTTTGGCAGCATTTTATATAATACCCTGACATGGCATAGAACATGTTTGTGAATGGTATAGGTCAAATGTAAGTCTGGTCTATTGAAACAGATGGAACTCTATAAACTATCAATCTGCATGATATATGACTCTAGATAAATGAATAAAAACGCATCTATGTACATCTAGACACAACAGCAATTATTACGTAACAAGAACGGACAACAAATGAAGTTGATAACAATATATAAAATTTAAAACCTATGAAAAATACCTAACTGTGATTGAGATACCTATTCGATGTGATGTAATTAACACTGCAAAAATAATTATATAGACAATATTCTACAAGTGTTCAGGTTATATCACGTTTAAGCCACATGCATCTAAAAATAAATTTTAGGGGCGGGAACAAGTGATTTATTAAAATTAAGGACTTGTATGGCAAAAAATAGTATGAGCTGAACACAAACACATGTACAATAATCTATTAACAGACAATAATATTGTCTAAAACATTGAAAATAGTGATTTACTATGCTGTAACAACTTAATAAAAAGTAATATCATTTTTAACACAAGTAACAGATGATACATTTCTATTAATAAACCAGCACTGTACAATTTCCATCATTTTCTCCAAATTCAACAAAACTGTTACCAACTTTCAAAGATAACATTTCAAATTGTCCATTTTAACAAGGTCAGATTTAATGCTTGTGTGTAATATATTAATAGGAATTAATACATAATAATAATAATAATAATAATAACAATAATACACACTGAAGATTAATTTACCAAAAATATTATTAATAGGAGGAAGTTTGCTGAAACTTAAGAATACAACTGTAACAATAGTACAGCAGAACTGTGTTTGTCCTGAATTTCATTAGTCCTGGATCTCATACATGTAAGTCCTTAATCCGATTAGTCATTGACCTCATTAGTTTTGTCATTAGTTTTGGATCTAATTAGTCCTAGATCCTATTAGTCACAGACCTACATGCATACAGTTCTTTCAAAATCCATGGATGTTTTTTGTAGATAACCTTAGTTTCCATTAACTTACAGAGAAAAGGAAAACAGCTTTAGAAATACCTAAAAATAATTATACAAAATTTAAAACATTTAGTTAACAAATGAAAATATAGCCATACAAACATAAGATCAGATTCTCAACAAGATTTGTAGTCTGGCACAATGGCTGAAAATGTGGTGGACATTTGTAGTGACAGTTAGCAACATTTAGACAATTTACATGTACATGTACATATACATGTAATATCGTAAAATTTGTAATCAACCAACGTACTAGTCACCTATATCAAGCATATATGTAAGAACTAACGCTGTTTTTTTTTTTTTTGCCTATTTACCATAAGTCACGTGAATGGTTTCAAATTTATTTATATTGTATGGCATCCTAAATCTCACCACCAGTCACCACCAACCTCAGTTTCAAATTATTGGGTATGTACTTACAGTATGACTGTCTGTAAGGTGTGTGTTCAGACTAATGGAGTCTGGATTAACAAGGTTCCACTGTACATACATGTAACTTACACATACCATTTCATACATCAAACATTTAATTCTCTCCAAAATAGTCAAAATTAGAATTTGTATAAAATTAGTTTTTTAATTCTACAAATGAATGTGCTGAATATATTTTTAGATATGAGTGAGCAAATTAAGAATAATTATAGTAGACCAAGAACAAATATTTCTCATTTGTGATAAATTTGATAAAACTATGCAAATAATTTTGATTAATATGAATACCCATTAAATGTATTTACTTCAATTCCATGGATTTATCCAGGCATTCTGCAGTACTGAACATACAAATGTAGGGTCCCAAAAGCAAATTCCACTAAACATTCCTAATTTCTTATCTACAAATTCACATTTCGTTGCAAAAACTTAATTTTTCATTGTAATATTGTTCCAAATTATGACTAAACTCACATTCATTTTCCCCATACCATCAGCAATGAAACCCAAACAAAAAATCCTGCATAAACTCCTGAACTCTCGTAAACTTTGTTAACAATGTTGAGTATTACCATCAAAATATATTTATTTATTTGTCTGACAAACAACAACTTTGGCACTTTATTGCGTGTTCACGGGAAAACGTCATCATTGACAATGGAGCATGCAGTGAGTACCCCTGCCCAGTAGTAGATGACCTCTAGATGTTCTGTGAATGCAGTCACATACAAGACAGTACTAGACCATGCAACATGCAGCTCAACCATCTGAAATTAGAAGACAGACACATTAACATTCTGGTAAGGACAGGTAAAAGATAAAGATAAAGATAAAGATTAAGATAAAGATAAAGTTGATTTAACAACTCCACTGGAGCACATTGATTAATAATCATCAGGTATTGGATATCAAACACTTCGTTGTATCAACATAATTATGATCTTAAAAGACATTTGATGCCGCCAGTCTACTCTTACTGATTGGCAGCAAGTGATATTTTATGTGTAAGTTCCTAGACAGGATAGCACACACCACATATTTTGATGTGCCAGTCGTGGATAGAAGGAAAAAACATTAACAGTAGCCTGTGAGTGCAAATTGCCTCTTCTGAGATGATGCGTCAAATCACTGTGCATTTGATAGCCAACAGCCAAAGATTAATTAATGTGCTCAAGCTATGATGCAAAAACAGCAGGAGTATAAAGATACAGTCAACAGCTGTAAACATGTATAGTGATAAAAGAACATGAATTAAGTTATAAGAATTAACTAAGAAAGAGACAAGTCAAGACACTGATAATACATGGTAACATGTAGCTGGATCAAGACACACGGGGATGAAGAGAATTAAAACATTCATACTACATGTAAGGAGATGAGACAATAGAGAAAACTGTTTTACAGTCAAATACAATACAGATTTAGTTTTATCATTTTCAATCCAATGCAACCAAACAAGAATCATCTATGTACATGTTAGTTCTCTTCAGTATTAATGATTAAATACGTGACTACTAATTTCGTTTTGATATGCAATGCACATGCAAAAAAAATACGAAGGAGATCAAGCAGTTTTTTTTAGTGTGACCGGCTCAGAGAAAATAATTTGTCTTCTTTTTGATTATTCATGATTGTAAAAGAAAAACAAGATTAAAAATAAGAAAAATATACAAAATAGTAAATTATCTGAGAAAATGAGCATGAAATGAGCGATATGAAATGAGTGTTAAGAATTGAAGTTTTCAGATTAAAATAATTCCCAATCACAACTTCTCGGCTATAGATTTGCATGCACTGTCGGGAGTTACTTGCAATGTTGAGTAGTTTTCGAGTCCGATAATAAAAGTGTTTATCATTCGGTTATGTAATAACAGACTGACACTCCCCATGTCTACCGATGAATCAGCACATGTGTCTATAAGACCTACAGTGTATCTTTCAACATAAATGGGTATTTCGAAATATACTTTACATTATCGCCTACCAATTCAAGGCCTTCAACAATACCAAGACGTATTGTGAAGATAAAAAACTCAATTTACCATTTCAATGAACGAATGAATGAATGAATGATTGTTTCACACCACCCCAGCACGAAAAAAGACATCGTCTATTGGGTGTCAAAATATGGTAATAGTTACCATTTCAAAACCAAAAGGTTATAGGGGAGATGATGTTGTGGAATGACATGACAGCTATAGACAACGCACTTTTAAACTAAAGTACATTGTGTACATAATTAAGAACTTGTTTAAAACATACATTGTATGTACATAATTATAAAAAAAATTCTTTCCAGCCAACATAAGCTTATATACATGTACAGTCAATCCAGCATGCAATATTACAGAGAAAAACTCTCTTTATATACCCACCAAATCAGCATGTAAATTTGAGCACAAACTTATAAAATTGTTATACCACAGTCAAATCTGTAGATATGACCGATATCGTGTTCTTAATACTGCTGTTTTTTTACCACCATTTTTGTCCACAGGCAACTTGTAAAACTGAGATGGTTGAATAAAAACTGCTAAACAAAACTCCTTTCAGAATTTATTTTACTTTCACCATGCTAAATGCTGGCAATTGTTTGAAGGACTTCTAAGTACCAGTCGTCTTACATGTTCAAGTACCGTTTCAAGTCCTATTATGTTTTCTGTATATTATTCAGTGCTGTACATGTACAGTAAAATGTAAAGTGAGATGAAATGATGAATGAATATGAACACTCGAGTCTGCGTCTGCATGTTTACTATACCGTACTCTCCTTTAACCAAATATTATCACCTGGTAGAGCCTTATCCACAGTGACATCGTCAGGTAACTCCTCAACTGACAGCTTCCTAGAACTATCTTCCGTAGATTCTGACAGCTTCCTAGAACTCTCTTCCGTAGATTCTTCTGGAACTGCTGCTGGAATGAACTCATTTGACAGAACAGACGTGGCGGTGTTCCCATCCAGTGGGCCGCGAGTGTTCTCCACGTCTCCGTTCCCATCCAGTGGGCCGCCGCGAGTGTCGTCCACAGTCTCCATGTCTCCATTTGGAAGCAGTGCATCACCGTTCTGAAAGACTGAGCTGAGCGTAGGACCGGTGTTTCTCTCCACTAACTCCGACAACGTCTTGTTCAATTCCGACGAGTCCTCCAGTGCCTCACTGACCTCGTCATCAGAATCTTCATGTCCAGAGTACTTGCTCATAAGAGACTCTCCAGTCTTGGGAGACACGTTTAATTTCAGTTGCAAAACCTGAGAAAAAGGATAACAATACATAATAATAAGTTCAAACATAAATAACATTATTGCGATTCAATATTGAGGTACTTTCATATAATTTTGGGGTTGTCAAGTTTGACCAAGACCTGGTAACAAAGGGATATGTGTAAAAACAGACATTCACTCATTTCATTGCAATTATTTTTATAAATTTGACAGATCACTTCAGGACCATCTATTCCTAAACTATGTCTATTCAAGAATGATTGTTTAGTCACAAATTACAGTGAAACCCATCTATGTTACGTACATGTACGTACAGGCAAGACGCTATATCTCCTCAACGACTTGTCGCGAGGGAATAATAAATACAAATTGTGGTCTTTAAAATAGTTGTCTTTAATTATAGTGCGGTGGTCTTTAGATGGTGTTTCACAGTATCACCCGCTAATCTCACACCGTCTAAATCATCATACACAATTATATGAATGGAGCTTCACTTCAATACAAAGTGAAAAAAGTCGTCAGCTTACAAGTACTTGCTAGTTGTTTTGTAAAATGGGAACAGTTTATTAAATTAAAAAATATAATTTTAATACAAATTTGTGTAAAATATATTTTTTAAAATTTTTTATATGTTCATTTCTTGAGGCATGATAAACAAAATTAAGAGTACTTTGAATAGTTTGTACCTGACTAAAGGTTCTTTTAATATTATTACCGGTATTCAATTCAAAACTATCAGATTTAGTGCATCTTTTAATTTTGTATGCAATTGTGTATGCAAATTATACCACAGGCATTAGTAATTTACTACATGTACACTGTACTTTACAACAAGACTATAAACACAGCAAACATAGCAGTTGACTATAACAGCAAACCGTGCAAGTTGGACATAATTAGATGTCATAGCAACACAATAAATTAATGAGAAAAAATTAAAGCTTCCAATGCACAGTGCTAATATTGCAGTATTCGTACAGTCTAATACTGTCTTTCCGATACAAATGGCTGCTCATGCAAAACAGGCTAAATACTTTTTGCTGTTCTGTCCCCTGTATTATGAAGCATGGATAACAGCACTTGCCAAGAGGGCAGGTGTGTTAGAGCTAGGAAGGTAAAGGCAGCAGTTGCCACCCGAATACTTTGGCAAGAAATTATTTTTTAAAAGTCTTGATTATCATTAAAACATAATTATAAAAATGTCTGCTATCGCTAATTGTATACGCTAATCTTAGTGGAAACTGCGTATACACCGGCGAACGATTGTATAATTATAACACTGAAACTTTGACTGCAACAATAAGTGTAGGAGATCACAGTCTCATAGGGAGGAAAAGTTGTGTAACTGTAAAAATTACATGTAAATTAACAAGACAGATGATTAGCTTTAAAGCAATAATTAAAACAGTTAGTGTTGCAAGAATGTATAGATCTACATGTAAGCATTGTTCATACTAAGGATGTTGATGGGGGCAATCCACCTCAAAACGTTCTCTACGAGGCCTTCTATCACATTGCCTTATGGTTTAGCCAATCAGACAATGTGGCATGCATTTCAATATTAGAGAATGTTTGTGCAGCACGAGCATGAGACACTACAGAAATAACAACTACTCTAAACCTATTTCTACCCACAGCTACATGTACATGTACAATGTACATGTAATGTAATTCTGCTCTCATAATGGTTATGAAGCAACAAAAAACTTGGTAGCAAACTTACATGCAAATCATGCTGAAACAAACCATGGAAATCAAAATATAACAAGCCAACTGAACAACTAAACACAGAAATAATACATTATATAAACACAGTAACCTTCAGTAAGAGTTTGTAAACAGGAACTTTTACCATAAAGCTATTTAATGTACACAGTAACTTTTAGTATAAAGACAAAACATGTAACTTTTTTAGTGATGAAATATTTAAACATGGAGTTTGAGCCAGACGAAACATGATTGTTTTTCTTTTCTTTCCGCAAATTTTAAAGCCATTGTTTGGAGAGAGATACGAGTAAACAAGCTGCGTAATACAGTAATCTAGAAGATTATACTGTAATCTATATTATACATGTACTGCAAACTACATGTAGATAATACTGTTACCTAGAAAATTATACTGTAACATAGAAGATTATACTGTAATGTAAAAGATTATACGATAATCTACAATATCCCGTAAACAAAGATAGTTTAAGAAAAACCATGCATAAAATGGAATGTATTTCCTCATTTTTTCGTCATGCATCGACACATGGCATGCATCAAATAAACATGCTACATTTAAAAAACGTTACTTTCAAATATCCCTAAATGAAACAATTGTTTAATAACTTGAGTAGAAATAATGCTATCACAGTAAAGTGCTGATAGTGCTTAACCTTGTTAAATCTGCGAAATTCCATGATTAAAGAAAATTGATTCCCATACTTGCTAAATGTATTGCATAAATTGGTGTCAGTGGATGATGAACTGGTGGTTTGAAGGTGTTCAAATCAAACCCAAGGCAACAGGTGTCTTATTTTTATCCTAACGCAGTCTCCAACCTAGAGAGTGCAACACACAGTTTCACCTACATCACAGATGCAATTAATATTATTACGTCTCAGAGGGTATGACCCCAGACTAGAGCAATACCAAGATATCTCAGTCCTGTTCTGCTATACAAACATGAAAATGCACCAGCTTCAGCATTTATTAAAATTTATTACTCATAGAGGAACGAAGATGTCATGTAACCCCACTAGGGAGAGATAGATGTTGCTTGAAAGTTGTAACATTACAACACTGTCATCAGTAAATAAAAAGCCAGCTTGTTGATTGAAGTGCGTGTTTATATCATAATCTGTTTCATATGCCTCCCTAGTGTTTATAAATATTTGCTATGGCCTTCAACAAATATTTATTATCGACACTACTTGGTAGCGAATGTTGCCACTGATAACCTGCTTACACACCAACACAAGTCAAAACGTACAATCTAAACATACAATCTGCAGAGATTCTATCCTCACCTCATCTTTGAGATCGTAAATCTGGTTTTCAAGATCCTGTGTTCCTGTCTTCCCATGCAGCCGACCAGCAGCTAGCAGTTCTTCCTTCTGCAACACGCAAGCCTCACTGTGAGATCTCGCACACAACTTTATAGCTAGCATTCTATATGTACAATTTCAACATGCATTATGAGGCAAGCTTATGCGTTATGCAAAAATAATATAACATTGCTAAAACGTGATTGCATGTGTCTGGATGCTTATGCATATTGTTCTGTAATACAAGCCTTGCATTGAGTTCTCTAGCAAAAGTCTCTCAGTTACAATTCCAACACAAGCTTTGTGGCAAGATCACACAAGCCTTACAGTTAGATCTGTAACACAAGTCTTACATTGGATCTCTAGTGTACGTTTTACAATGAAATCTGTAAGTTGTGTAACACAAGTCTTGCTTTGGTTTGTTTTCATTACAAAATAAAATACATGTTAAAAATGCATTTGTGATTATTTCTGGAACAGCACTACTGACATTCATGTAATGCGAACTCACAAGATAACTGAGGACTAACTAAAACAGGAGTATTAATGTCAAATGAATAATACACACCTGAATTTCTACGTTCCCAATTTTTTGTTTAAACTCAGCAATTAGTTGAGCGTGTTCTGCTTCCATTATTCGAACCAACATGCCATCCTCCTTTCTCTGAAAAGATTAATAAATAATTTGAAGCTTAAAGACCTCAATCACCAAGTTGGTGCAAACGTTTCTGCTCAGGTGCATCTCCACACATTAGCAGTGTCCTTAGAAGTCTTCGAACTATTTAGATGCGTATTGTTGCGATCTATTCATATGACGTACATTGTAGACAAGAGTAATTTTATGTAAATTAATGAGGTATTTTAAAATTACTGTTCTTCCTTTTATACGCAAATTTTTGTGTGTAACTCACTTCACTCAGTTGTCACATGATCACACTTTTTGTGCCAAAATGGTGAGTGATTCTCTTTAAACATTCTGTTTGCTGATAAGGTGATTCTCTTTAATGTCTTAATCTTATCCTACCTTTGTTTCCAAATCGTCTATTTTCCTTATGAGCTCCTTGATACTGCTTTTAAGTTCCCTTTCTGATTCTGCGGAATCTTTCATTCGCATCTTCAGACTCTTGTTGCCTTCATCCATACGTCGTATTTGATTAGAACAGATCTGATTCTGAATAGTACAAATATTGTTTACAGTTAGATTTAATTATAAATAGATATTTTAAAATTTTTATTCAGTAAAAAAAACCTCGGAATATAGTATAAATGACTCCTTGTTGCTTATATGGTAGCAGTGGACAACTTCTGTAGACCATGTGCTCTATCAATCATAATTATTTTTAATGCACAATAGTCACTGATAACAGTTCGCTGCTATACTGTATGTCATTAAACAAATATATTACTGCTTTCTATACAAATATACACGCATTCAGTATAATTAATCAAATTAATTTCATGCTTGGAATATAGATATTTGTATATCCAAGGTGTTTCTGCTCATCCAATTGGTTATTGTAGCTTAATATGGAATTTCGTCAAAATTCAAATTTCAAAATAGTTCATCTTACTGCAATTACTGTGATTATTTCCAACCATCTAGTCAGACATGTTTGCTATATACTGTATTAGGAATTCCATCCAATGGTCTTGTATCAATGCTTGTAATGAAAGGAATAGATTTACTTTCCTGAACTACCAATCAATAAAAAAAATATTGTTTAGAATAATTGCTAGAATTAGGGGAATTATGTGAACCTCGTCCATATTTGATCGAAATTCAAACTTTTATTCCTTAAGTTTTAGACTACCGAATTCTTTTACAGACATTTCCCCTCTGTACCGGATTAATTTGAAAAAATACCAGTGTGAAAGGAAACCAATTTTTATAACGTATTATGACTAGAAAACTTTACTAATACATAAAACGTAA
>JAUTCZ010066263.1:0-17750 GCA_032273805.1 Melanodrymia brightae | reverse complement strand
ATTTTATCACTAATATTAACAGTCGCATATAGGTGAAATAATCCTGAAGCGACTTTAAACTTCAAATCATTCATTCACAAAACAATTTATTCCTTGGTTTGGGATTTTTTTTATAATCTATACATCACAATGGTGATACGTTATGTAGGAATACGAAAACATTTCCTGACAAAGATGACCTACTTGACTGGTAGAAGGACAAGCTGTCCAACAATTCCGTGTAACTGCATGTGAACCAGGACAGGAAGTACTTTGAGGTTCACTTGAGACTGATCCCATCTGAGGAATGTTTTCAGAAATGATCGAACATGTGACAAACTTGACGGCAGTTTCCATTCAAGCGTTGTCGTAGGCACAAAATCGTTCACTAAAAATTCAGCAACTATCTGGAGAAAAATATAATTATCAATTTTGTTATAACTAATAAAATTACAATAGTTTTAAGACAATTTAATATATTTTATAAAATTACAATTGTAATGTCTCCACAACAGGCTTGTGAGAAATGAAAATTTGTTTTATACGTTTACGCCAATATTTTGTGTAACCCATTTCATTTCAAGTAACTCATTACAAAATATGTTGCTATATATGTACAGTTACATTATTGGTAGTGGCTGGATATTATAATTATCATGCTGTAGTAATTTTTCATGGATGCATACAAATTCCTTTTGCCATGTTGAATTTGGCTCATAATGCATATTTTCCTGTTGTTATTCTAATTTGTGCATGCCTACACCATGAAATAAAATATTTATATACACACAATATAGACAATATATATTTGCAAGGAACACTATGAGTAGATAAAGTTTGTTTAACGACACCACTGGAACACTGATTATTAATCAGCGGTTATTGGATGTCAAACGCATGGTAATATTGACACTTGGTCACAGAGGAAACCCACTGCCACCACATAGCTTAACTGCAAGGGGTCTTATATGTATACTTTCCCACAAACAGGATAGCGCACACCATGGTCTTTGATGAACCCGCAGTGGATTACCGGTTGAATCAGGAAATAGCCCAACAGGACCTCAGTACGACTGAGGAGGATAGATCCATCGACCACTTGATTTGTCGGGCATATGATCTCATGCTGCCATGCGTCCTGCTCCCCTAGTAGGAATTAATCAAGTTGAATTATGTCCCACCTTTTTCTGTGGGAAGTCTTTTATTCCGATAGCTTTCTCTCTGACACCGAGCTCTACGAGATACGGCTGGATTGTGCTTTGATTCTCATGCCACGTACACGTACAAGCAACTGGTGACGAAGGAACACAGCATTTTTGTGTACAGCAGACTTGGCAGCCATGGGACTTGTGCTGACGAGAAGCCCCTGCAAAGAAATAACACACACATAATACATGGTTGTTAACAAAAGTGAAAAAGTGTGACTGAAATTTTATGAGGTCCAAGGCAGACAAAATGGAAACCAAAAATTGGCGAGCGATTTTTCATTTATTTAACTCACAGAAAAAAAAGCACAATTTCTCTCCCGACGGAAATCCGTCTCAGGACAGACAGTTAACAGCCATGGTAATGTATATAAAGAATACACAGGCTATTCTTGTTATAAGTTTAAAGTTTGTTTGTTTAACGACACCACTGGAACACATTGATTATTAATCAGCGGTTATTGGATGTCAAACGAAAGGTTATATCGACACTTGGTCACAGAGTCTACTTTTCCTCGAATAACAGCAAGGGATCTTTTATGTGTACTTTCCCACAGACAGGATAGAATACACCACGGCCTTTGATAGACCAGTCGTGGATCACTGGTTGCAATAAGAATAACTCAATGGGTATTTTAATCCAGGTTAAAACAATGCCCGTGTAGACATAGCTTAAGTTCATTTGTGATTTTATTCTCAAAGAATCAACTATGATGAAGCAGGGATATTGAACTGGCCAAGAG
The DNA here is from genome assembly GCA_032273805.1 of Melanodrymia brightae. NCBI lineage: Eukaryota > Metazoa > Mollusca > Gastropoda > Neomphalida > Peltospiridae > Melanodrymia > Melanodrymia brightae. Next base: position 15,823 of record JAUTCZ010066263.1, on the reverse strand, counting down.
AAACAACATCAATTGGCAGAGAAACTCTGGGGCACTAAAGAAGACTTGATCCAGACAGCAGTATTTATCAACACAAATCTAAGGCATGATCACAAATACATATTGAACACAGAAGAATAAAAGGAACTTGCAGTATGTCTTACCTGGATGCATGCACTTAGTGCAGTGAGTCGGTTTCGGTGTCTCATTTGACAATGCCAACTGTTTTGCCATCAGATTCAACTTATGATCATCTTTCCATGACAGAACCCTACAAAAATTGATTCTTGCAAGTGAGATCTAATCATAAACATTAAGGTTGTCAGTGGATGAGGCATTGAGGTTTTTTTAGAGATGTTATTTATCATTTAGTGTGAGAGACAATGCATTTCTTGTTTCATCCTTGAAAAAAATAGGGTAGGTAAGTCGGATTTTGTTTTTATGGGTATTTTTTTTCATGAAACATGTTTTTTTCCGTAAACTTTGTTAAGGATCGCATCATAAAATTAGAGTTGGTCGGCAAACCGGAAACACACATTTATTTTTTAGGCCTAATAAAAAACCCTGGTTACAATACAAACCTTTGTAAAACATCATCACATATTTTTCTCATGGACCCAATAAGTTCCATCGTTTTCTTTTGTCCGATACCATGAATTCCATCACTATAATCCGAGCCACTGAGAAGTGCAAACACAACCAAGCTTCGACGATCAAGTCCCAGCTTTGATTCGATATCTTCCATTGTATACTTCTGTACAGTTACGTCCTAAAACGGTCAAAATTGATTTTGAAAAATTGACAAAAAGGAAAATTGACAAAGATAAAATTTTAAATATTTAAATATTAATTTACATTTCATCATCCATTAACAAGGGCAGATTTAGTGGGGACCCCAAGACCTCCTTTATTTAGTAAATTATTAGTTTTCTCCATTTTATTTTTGGGAAAATAGTAATTATTTCTTTGATAGACCAATTATGGAACACCGATTGGAATAGGAAATTATCCAATGGGTCCCCTGAGGAGGATTGATCCTTCGACACATCAAGCCGCAGGTGGACACTCTAATGCTGAGCTACACCTTGCTCCTTATTTCCCAGAAATGGCTGATACAAACTTACAGCTTTGCCAAAATCAAATTTTCTGTAAACTGTCAGAGCGCCATACAGAAAAACATCACTGTCATCACAGAGGCAGGCATCAACAATCTGGGGAAATAAATAAACACATAAATAGTTGTTACCAATACATCATTTATCCACATGCTTAATGTATACACTATGATATTTCTACAACAAAACATTCAGTAAAATATCCAAATTGCATTATTTATGCCTCTCAGTGTATGATATAATCACATCTGTACACTTTGTCACATGGAGACAGGACGTAGTCCAGATGTAGAGTGTATGCTTGTGGCGGGATGGGTCGAGGGATCGATCCTTCACAGCACAAAATATTTTATGGGCTATTTCCCATTCCAGCCAGTGGCTGGTTTATCAAATTCCATGGTGCATGCTACCCTGTCTATGGGATAGTGCACATAAAAGACCACTAGCTGTATTTCGGTAAGAGTAGCCCATGTAGCGGTGACAGCGGGTTTCCTCTGAGACCATGTGTCAATATAACCATGCGTATGACATCCAATAACTGCTGATTTATCATCAATGTGTTCCAGTTAAACAAACAAACTTTATCTTTTCACTTTGTCACATTTTGTTTCCTTCCTAAATCATGGTTATTTGTTGACACAGAACTGACCCATTGCATGTGAATAAGCCCACTGCAACACCACCCCAACCCCCACCCCATTACCTTCCACAATGGACTCCAAAACAACTCCAGAATTGTTCCTATATGCTATATATCAGTATTTGTTTGCAATTTATCAATTCAGACCCAAATTGTGTTGTTCATCAAGATATAATATCAAATATATTTCACAAACATTCATTTATAGCTGAAGAAACTAAACATTGAAAACAAGTCCACCTTATTACTGTTGAGACAAGCACACATTTTTTCTGCTTCCCCTGGGCTTTCAATGTAAGGAACATTAAAAGCACGGAAAAGTTGGCAACACTGTAAGAAAATAAGAATACTAAGACCACATACATAATTATATATCTTCAATCATGAAAAGCTAATGCTTCTGTCTTTTTCAAAACTTTTTTCTCACGTATGGGTTATAAATGAACAATAAAATATCTATCAGGGTTCATAATCATACTCGTGAAAGCTAGAAAACATATTAAAAGATATTTATCTATCATATTCCAAGACTGTCCATGACTTATACACATTTTAGTCCATAACTTATACACATTTTAGTACATTATACTATTTTAATAAGCCAAGAAAATCATTTCTGATAAGTGCTCTAGTTGAAGGATGAACCTACCAAACATTGAAATTGATCATTTAGGATTACACTAGTTAAAAAATATTTAATACCGGTACCATACTAAATCTTTCTGCCAATTTGATTATTCGGATTACCAAAACAGGCAAATCAATCTCAGAGTAACTCCTTAGGCCGAAAAAAAAAAGTTACTCGTTTCCTATTACATGCTGGAAAAATATAGGGTAGGTAGGTAGGAAAAACATTTTATTTTGGAAAATAATTATATTTACATGTATGGATAGTAAATAGATGTTGATAGGTGTTAATAGTTTTGAAATGTTTTTTTGGAAATCTATGTTATATTAAAAAATTGTTTTGGACATACGAAAAAAGATTTAGGGTCGGCAGGTTCAAATTAGGGTCAGTCGGGTAACCAGAAACAAACAATATTTTATGATCATACGCCTTACTAATTAATTGGTGCCTTGCAAGTTTACTTATAAGCTTTGATTTACCTTTTCAGCAACCTCCCTATGCCTTGTCCTATTCAGATCACTAAAAGACGGGCTGCCACCTGAAGCTTGTTTTCTGCGACCAAGTGTGACTTCTTTCACTGCAGGCGCTTGTCCATCTAGAACAAACACTGGCTTCAGTCCCAGTTTCAGCAGATTCATTGTACGGAAGAATACCATTCTAAACAGAAAGATAAAAAAGATATGAAGTTAGTTTGTTTCACGACACCACAGGGGTATTTTGATTAATAACTAATTATTGACTATTGGATGTCTACAGGAAATTTCAATGTACATAGGCTTTATTGTTTGAAAATGTACGAAAATAGGATGACAACAAACAATGGGTACCGTAATAAATAGGAAGTCCATAAATAGAATACCAAACTCGCTACTCTGCTATAGTTTACTTGTACCCGTGAAATGATGTTCTCCTCTCGCAAAAGGCTTGTGAAGGAGAAAATTGCTTAACTCGTGCAGGTAAAGCTGTATTGCCTCGTAGCTTGTTGAGTATTCTATAAGTCAGGGCTCATCCTGTAGGTAGCCAAATTTGCCAATGGCTAATTTTTTCAAGTTTGGCTAAAAGTATTAGTAATTGGCCAATAATTTTTTGTGTAAATAGCTTCTTTTTAAACATTTTTATGCAAAATATCCCCAATTTTCGGAAAAGTGGCTAAAAGAAAATCTTTTCGAGAGTGAGCTCTGTGTAAGTTTATATATAATACCTGATCAATATATAGAACTCGTTGTCAAACTGCGTTTTCTTGGCGGCTTTCATTCCCTGCACGATCCATGCGCTGAGATCAATGGCAAGTGAGCAGCCAGCATCACTGGAGAGACTGTGACTCTCTGCGACTGGTTCCAGCACTGACCACAATGATGTAACACCCATCATACACTACCAGTGCAATCCCAATGATGCCTCATACACTGCCAGTGCAATCACAGTGATGCCTCATACACTGCCAGTGCAATCCCAGTGATGCCTCATACACTGCCAGTGCAATCCCAGTGATGCCTCATACACAGCCAGTGCAATCCCAGTGATGCCTCATACACTGCCAGTGCAATCCCAATGATGCCTCATACACTGCCAGTGCAATCCCAATGATGCCTCATACACTGCCAGTGCAATCCCAATGACGCCTCATACACTGTCAGTGCAATCCCAATGTTGCCTCATACACTGCCAGTGCAATCCCAATGATAGATGTTCGATGTCTTGTTATGCATCCTGCTTCTGAGGCAAAACGTTTTGACACCGATATTTGCATCTAGTACACGATTGGAACCAGTCACATAGTTTCAGAGCGCTCGCGCTATTGAACGTAAGGTTGGTGGACTGCTTGTGGGGATTCCCCCTATTTATGAGTTATTAATCAAAATTATTTTTCTGTTTTTAAACGATCAGATATCGTTTCAAAATGTTAGTGTATGTGAAAAAATAATACGCTCTTGTATTTTCTACTGGCTAACACTGGATCAACACCGCTTGGAGTAAAAATATGATAATTCCGGCTTTTAATATGTACCAAGATATTTTTTTAAGGAATGCTCCCTTCACGGCTTCAGACTGACGTTTATTTTGGAACGCATGTAATACGTAAGGTTTATGTTTGCTTTATCTGTAGGCTACTTGTATACGTTTGATTTGCTTTTGATCAAAATCAATCAAACACAACTGCGTGTCAAATACTTGACCGATACAGCATTCAAATGAATACATAATAGCCCGATATGCTTGTTCAGTCGCGACTATTTAAAAAGGTCTCACTACAAAGAAACGAGCATTGTCTCTGTACCCAATGTTACTTGTTAGCTTTGCAATTTGTCCAACTCAAGTGATAGTTTTTAATAAATATATTGGTAATATCGTACGATAGCCCAGTCTCTAATACCATTATAATTTGTTATAAATATTTTACGGAATGAATTGCAATTACGTAAGTTTTTACGCTTGTAAGTTGTATCATCGTTATGAATATTTGGATGGTAGTCCGAATATATGGACACTGTTATAACACTGATAAAACTCTGTCGTAGGAGTTGTGGACGACTAAAATTGAGTTGTAAGAGCGCTCAGACTAGCAACTGAAATAGTCGTAGCAGTTGTGGATCGGTGAGTTGGCCAACTCAGTCGTAGGAATCCATATTAGTCTGAGGTGGGCATAAGTTTCCTACATTTGGACAATATCAGGTGCATACAAACTCTGATTCATCCACCCGGTTACTTTAAACACATATTTTCATTCCGTAAAATATGTATAACAATTTTATTTGCGACTGGGTTATCGCACGATATTACCCTCCTTATATATCAAAATGTGACAGGTATTGAATAGAAACACATTTTACTTCTGCGTTCCTTTTGCCAAAATTAAACTCATGCACTTCGATGTCACAAAATGCTCACAGACCCATTCACTGAGTCCGACATTGTTGTTCAATCGCTTCACAGTTCAAATCCAATTTAAAAGTGTCGCAAAATATCTGAAAGTGACTTATTTTACTGCTGCGTTATTTTTGCCATAACTACTGTGTCGTGAACTTTGACATCACAACACAATTCTTCACGGAAGACAAACCAAGCTATCTATGTAAATGTAAAAAAATATGAAAAATGTTAAATATTGCACATGGAAAAATATGTTCAAATTATTTATATGCAGAAATCAATGTCAGTTAGTTAGGCCAAAGAAAATATGCATGCTTAAAGTAACCGGGTGAATCAGAGTTTGTATGTACCAGATGTTGTCCAAATGTAGGAAACTAAGGAATATACTTTATATAACTACATGTACTTATTTTTTTCAGCTTGAGTTGATCCGTTTTGGTCCATGTTTAGTAAGAATTTAAAGAACAGAAATAATATTGATGGATGGACTGACATCAGCATTCGCCGGTGGGTTTCAAGTGAGCCATGCACCAAACACCACAGCCGCACAGCATCCGCGATATTCACAGTACAAGGCAAAAGGAAACTACTTGCAAAACAACCGACGACAGCATCTGTTGGAAATTCAAAAACAGTTTAGTTTTTTTTAATACTTTTGAAGTATTCCTACATGTGCTTTATATATAAATTGTATAGTATATTAAACCCTACCTTATGATATTTTTAATCATGTAATTATATATGTAACATACATACATGTGCTTGCATCTTCAACAAACCTCATTGGATATATTATCTTTAAATGTACATGTAACATGCTAAGTAGTGTTTTAAAAACTTTGTAGGTATATTATCTATAACAGAGATTTTTATACAGTACTGTAGTAACTAACAGTCAAAGACTGGTTTTGATCTACTAATAGCTTATTAGGTGTACATTAAAAAGTTAATAATTATTTCTGGCTCAGGTTTATAGCTTATTAGTTCTACATTAAAAAGTTAATCATTATTTTAGGCGCAGGTTTATAGCTTATTACCGTAGGTGTATATTAAAAAGTTTTAAATTATTTTAGGCGCAGGTTTGATGCATTGGCTCACTCGAGGCGACTGGCTGATGACTGCTGGAAGGGCGCGGAGGATGAGGAGGAGCAAGATGAGGATATGGATGTCCAATTATCCGTGCGGAAGCCTGGCAGATACTACAGGAACCAGGTAGTTAGTTATAACTTATTTGCATATTTACATTAAAACTTGTGTTTTGAATCATATATTCGCTTCGTTTGACTCTTGATGTATGATTGAAAACACACTCACAGTAACTCATTTAGTATTCTCCATGTAACTATATACTTTGTATCACCTTAAAGATGTTGATAAATTGATTGTCCTTTAACTGAATGAATGTTTGACTTTTCTTTTAGCTGATGATGTCAGAATGGCTTGTGGAAGTTCCTGAAGATTTTGAAGAAGAGTGGCTCATGGTTCTTTGTCCTGTTGCCAAGCGATCTCTTGTGGTCGCATCACATGTGAGCTTTTTTCTTTGCATTCTTATATAAAACTTGTACTAAAAGGTGACAACACTATTTTAATAAGAAAAACTTCCCAGTTGCAGCAATTCCACAATTTTCAAGTCTATTAGTAGTGAAGATTTATTTAAATTTTTCTGTTATACAAAACCTCATTCAAGCCATGGTCACAGTCACATGTCTTTATCGCACGGCTACACTTGGAGTCTAGCTTTTGAGATGGATAGGTATATCCTCCTCAAATCGCCAGCAGATTCACATAGCTCCTGGAGAATGGTTTGCATCAATCATATAACAGAACAGAAAACACTGTCGTTGTTTATCTACATAATTGTATACATTATAATATTATAATTATAAACATCAACAGAAATGTCAGTGTTATTATATTATGTAAAAAATTGCCTGTTTTATGTTATATGAATAACTACACAAAACATACAACCAAATAGTTTGAACACTTCTAAGGTAACTGCTATAGTCTGCAGATACAGCAGAGTGGAAATGTTTGGCGCCAGTTTCAAATTTTTAAGTACATTATACTTACTAGTGTAGTTTGACCAATAATTTTTGTTTTTCCAGTTAATATTTTGGTTAAATTATAATTAAAGTATTTCTCTTGGCCCTAGCTAACAGTTTGTTTCCATTGGACTAAATGAACATTTTGTTGTTGCACAGGGCAAAACAGTGGCCTACAACAAGGGAGGTTATCGGACCAACACATTCCCTTCTTATCTACCTGGAGGCAGTCGCAATCAACCGGGAAAATACAACGGTAAGTTTCATGTAAATGTCTCCTACAAATACTTTACAGTCTCTTCAGTAGATCTATTGGTTTTTTTATGTTACAACCAATCGCCCACGATTGGTACATCAAAGGCTGTGGTATGTGCTATCATGTCACTAGGAAATGCATATAAAAGACCCCTTGCTGATAATCAGTGAGAGTAGTCTATTTGGTTGCAGGTTACTTCTGAGACCACAGTTCAACATAACCAATAGTTGATGCTTGTTAATATGTTATCCAGCAGTTTTGTTAAACAAACAAACCTTGTTTAATACAAGTTGTGCTCATTTCATGTATGTGGCATAAGACAATGATTATTATATTGTGTTTCAGAGATTTCTGTTATTTTACTTTTGTCATATTGCAGATTACACCATCTTGGATTGTTTGTATCAGGAGGCGACAGGCACATATTGGATTCTAGATCTCATGTGCTGGAAGTCTATGCCAATATATGAAACAGAGGTTAGTTAATTTTAGGTACCCATGTTATGGGGCAACCTGTTTTTAGGAATATTTGTGTGATCAATAAAAAGGTTAGGCCAAAACAAAATTCTGCCGATTTCATTTTACATTATCAACCGGTCCCTTTTTTAAATTTAAAAAAATTTAAATCTCGAAGTTCATTTTCTGAAATCCAATTTATGTTTTCGTGGCTTAAATGTGTCTTTAAATAAGCACTTTTACTTAGTGTTTTATCACTAATATGGATCTTGAATTGTTAAAATAAATTAACAATTTGCACATTTTTGAAGAAATATGTGCGATGGAAATACATAAGACTGCAACTGCTGGAATATATTGTAATTGGAAGTAAATCAGAACTATTAATGGAAGGAGCCAACACAGTTAGAACATACTAATCTTTGCTCTCTCTCTCTCTCTCTCTCTAACAATCAAATTAGACTGAGAAAGCCCAAATGATTTTGAACCGGATCATATACTGTAAACCATATTAATATTGCGACGTTTTTTTTTGTCGATATGCCCATAAGCGCATGTTCGTGACGTTTAAAGTTCGCGAATTGAACAACGCGAAAATTAAATACACGCGAAATTTTTACGGTTTACAGTATTACATGGAAGGAAAGATATAAGAATCCTTTATATGTACTGACGAGGGATAGGGACATTTCACCCAAGGGTACATAATTTGGTATCAGGGATGAGGCTTGGTTTGTAAACTAAAATGTATTTTTACATGATTTGTGTATTCCAGACTGAATTCCGGTTTTATTGGTTACATCAAAACCTGCAAGAAAGTCCACATTTGGGTGTTAAAAGAAAGCAAAATCCAGTAAGTATGGCACTGGTTCATTTTTTAGATGTGATTTCAGGGCAGATGTTAACCCTCATTTTCTACAGAAGTCTCCCATTATTTAATTAATCTCTCTTCCTTTTCCCCTGGAAAATGGCAATTTTCTAAGAATGCATCAATTCATATCTACCTTTTAAAACCATGCAGACAGTTCTTAATTTGGTCATTTTGACTGATTTCGGTTTCTGACATGATGATTTGTAATCAACTGAAGTGTCCCGAGTGTAGTCTTTTAAAATCATTTTCTCTGAAGTAAGAATTGTGAGACACATGGAGTATTTATTTTGTAATATGAATCTCCTGGTTTTTGGACCAACCTCCGCTAGAAAATAATTTTTTTTAGATTGACAAATTTTGCTTTTGCATATCACACCGATGACTCCCTTGCTTAAAAACTGACCGGATCCACCATTGCTTTTGTAAAATTATATTGCAATTAATCATTTATTTAGCAAATAATACCAAGTAAAGTTCCAAATTGTTGTAGCATGCTTACATGACACAAATGGACACTGTGGTTTATCTCTTGTAGTTCTGGGAGCGGGGTGTAACTCGGCGGTAGAGCATCCACCTTTGGCTCAATGGGTCGATCCTCCTTAGGGGAACTGGTGGGTTATTCCCATTCCAACCAGTGATCCAAGACTGGTCCATCAAAGGTCATCATCATGGTGTGTGCTATCCTGCCTGTGGGAAAGTGCACATAAAAGTTCCCTTGCTGTGATTCGAAGAAGAGTAGCCTATGTGGAGGCAGCCGGTTTCCTATATGACCAAGTGTTGATATAACCATGCGTTTTGCATCCAATAACCGCTGATAAATAATCAATGTGTTCTAGTGGTATCGTTAAACAAACGAACTTTATTTTATCTTATAGTACTGCTTCCAAGCCCTGCCATCTTTCCCTTGTACACCACAGGCCATCGAGGACGCATTGGCAAACTCAACATTTGAGGTAATCATCTTGCAAATGGTTTATTTAAAGCCTAGAGTCAAATTTCTGAATGTTGACCAAACCCGAGTTTCAATAAACGTGATTCCTGTAGAAAGCCAGTGAACTTCTAATTTTGGATAGTGATAGTGTTTGCACAATTGAAAAATGCGATAGCTTGATAACAAAAGCAGAATTTTATTAACTGAGAATGAATGTATGAATTTTTTAACAACACCCCACTATTAACTGAAAGCAAGATTGAAACCATTTCGCAGGGAATTATGTGTCACAAGATTAATTTCGTGATTTTTGCATGAATTTTTCCCATGCAATTATTTCCCTTTATGGTATATCATTTATGTGATGTTTACAACTTTGCAGTATAACTAGTAAAAGACATTACATATACAGATGTGACTATTTGTTCTCACTTTGCTTACAGATTGATGGAATAATTTTCTTCCACAAGAGAACGCATTACACATTCGGCTCCACCCCACTGGTGGTCTGGCTCAAGCCTTACATGGTACAGGATGTACTCAATATTCCAGTACCCCAGCAATACATGAGTCAGACTCCAGAGGATTACATGGGTTATGCCCATCACATAGCTCAGGTGAAGGCCGATAAGCACGGCAACCAGCATCGACGACCAAGGAGAAGCAAAGAGGCGACTCCAGATGGAAAGAAACGGGAAGATAGCGAAACAAGTCCCGATAAGAAAGAGGAGAATGGCGAAAGTATTGACGATAAAGTTTCTGAACCAGAGAAAGAGTTGGGAATGGATGTGATTGAAGTGGTACAACACAGTGATGATTCTCTTTCAACTGGTTCGCGTTCAACTGGTTCACGTTCAACTGGTTCCATTATGGAGACCACTGCAAGTGCAGATGCAATCACTCAGGGTCAGGAACAAATAAAACTTTTAATTCGACCAACAAAATTCAATTTTGGTGAGCTCAAGATGAGTGATAAAATTACTCCATCTGAAATATCACCAAGTGAACAATCTGGAGGTAAAATGGTGATTCGGTTTGGCAGCCAGTTCAATAGTGAAACCGTCATTCAGTCAGACAAAGCGCCGAGTGGTGAAACCGCAGTTCAGTTGGACGCACAGTCTAGTGGTGAAACAGCCATTCCTTCAGACAAACAGTCTAGTGGTGAAATGGACGTTCATTCAAACAGCCAGAATAGGTGAAATGTTCATTCATGACTATTCAGTAGGACAGTTTAGTCTGGTGTTGAAATTGACATTCGGTCAGACAAACCATTGATTTGTGACCAAGTCGCTCAATCAAGCAACACATCAGTCAACATCAAGGTGGTCAGTTCACTCTAAAATTCTATATCTGTGGAGCCAAGTGAATCGGAAGATATAGTTTAACAACAGAGCTTGAAAGAACATCACCGGAGGAAAAAATTGGTGGAAAACCAAACAAGTTTCTAATAATTTTGACTTTATTTTGTTATTAAATGTAAAAGGCAAAAATAAAACTGAACATGTATTTTCCTTGCTGTATTTTATTGACATACATACTATTCTGCATTTGAACCGTTACAAACACACACTGAAGGGACAAAGGTTGTTCCCAAAATGGAATTATTTGTAAGTACAAATAACTGAATTACATTTTTTCTCAATTCTTTTTCCATGTTTTAAATGTTATTAATTAAAGTGCATGGTCTTAAAATGATCCACATAACATACATGTGCACACAAATACAATTTGTTCTTTTTTTTTTCTTTTACCACCCAGTATACAATATATTTTCATTTAATTTTTAGTAATTTTTGGCCGTTTTGTTTAATCATTCTGAAATCATTGTCTATAAAGGAACATTAGAATTAATGTCCCTTGTGGTGAAAGATCCATCATGGTGTCGACGGCAGGGTAATCTGAATGGTGATCAGCATTTCTTACACATCCGTTTGAAACCCATTGAGATTTCTGGTATTGCATGTAGAGATGACTTTTTGAAACGCGATTGGTTGATCCACACTGACGTCACCTGTGCATTGTTGTCTGCTCTGCTATCCTGTGACATCATTATTTTTCACAGAGGATTCATTCATTCAACGTATGATGTAACATTTCGTATGACGTAACATTTCATTTGACGTCGCACGATTCCTGCACCTACTTTCCACAGAATATATTTGCAAATACATGTACATGCATTAACTTAATCTGCTTAAACGCGTGTTTGTAAGGTATCGACAACTTTTCTTCAGAAGATTAATCGTTTATTAGATGTCGAACAGTTATTTCCATACATGGTCTCCAAAAAAACCTGCTGCCACCTTGTAGGTTTCTACCGATTATTAGCAATCGATCTTTCATATATAAAATACATGTATGCACTTTCTCTGACTAGATTAGTGTCAAGTGTACTGCTGCCATAATACATTTGCCTGCCTATTATAGGCTATAACATCCAAGGAATACGACTGGATGCTGCTTCCCTGTTATGTTTGCCTGCCTATAACATCCAAGGCGTATGACTGGATGCTGCTGCCATGTTATGTTTGTCTGCCTATAACATCCAAGGCATATGACTGGACACTGCTGCCATGTTATGTTTGTCTGCCTATAACATCAAAGGCATATGAATGGACGCTGCCGCCATGTTATGTTTGCCTAGGCCCTGCCTATAAGAACATCCCAGACATGTGACTGGACACTGCTGTTGTGTTATGTTTGCCTGCCTATAATATCCAAGGCATATATTGTCACTCTCCCATAAAAGTCTGTACTGCTGTTAAATACAATCTTCAAACTCTCGACAGGACTTGCATCTTCTGGCATTTTAAACATGTAATGGGTGTTATGGAATGTAACATTTTTACAAATTACGTAATGTTAAAATATATCAATTTTAATAAGTTTGTCATTTACATAATTATATTGTGAAATGTCATTTAAAGAGGTACCCCTTTCCGTAGTCTGAATTGCTTCAACATTTACAATGAAATGGTGCATAAGAGAACCTTCTTTATCATACTACTAGACTGGTGCAACTTATAAATAACCTGATTTTTGGATACACTAGCTGAAAATCAAAATTCGACCACAATGTGTATTTTGTCTCTCCACGAATTGAATTGGTACATTTGTAAATGTTTGTTGGTTGATTTCAATAATAAATTGAACGAGGTAAGCTATTATTTCATTTAAATCAATCTTGTGACATTAAGAAGAATGTTTCTATGATGGCAATTATAAGTATGAGTGCTTTTTTATATATAAATTGGAATAGGTTTCTTTACCGAGTATCGAACAACATGTACAGGTGTTACATATAAGCTCAGTCATAATAGGTGTTTGCTCCTAGTGCTAAACATCCGCTCGATAAGAATATAATTTGACAATGGTGAGATACGAAAATTTGAAAATGATAGTAATATCGCTATATATATTTTAGAAAAACCAATGATTCTAAAAGATCCACTGAGTAGGATTGATCCTATGACTTCATGCACCTCAAGCGGATGGTCTACCCACTGAGCTTAATACATCCCACTCCCGTTATCTGGAAAGGATATCTGCCATGAGTTGACATCTTCTGGATATATGTCGGTCATTTTACTGAAGTTAGTGTCTGTAGTTTTGCCCTCTACCCAACATTCCTTGCCAGCAAAGCCTCCTTGAAATTGAATGTGGACCTCTGCAATGTGACACGATTCGCCAAGGTCAAGCATAACCCATTGTGGAGAGCCCTGTGAACAACAAAATCGTATAGAAAATTACAGCTTTGCAAAGTAAGGAGCCATTCCACTAATATAACGTGATACATTTTTGGGGTCCAAATTAGACTTACTCGCCCATCTGTAAGATTCAGGGTATAAACTAGATCATTATCCTACTGTCGCGAAATCATGATATACATGTATATAAATTTAACATATATTCTACAGTAAAATTGTCTTTTTATAGTCTGTTGCAGTGTTGGAAAAAATGTGACTTTTTAATGGTAGCCCACATCGACATTGATATATTTATTTGGTAGTCCACTGGGCTACCAGCACTTGTTAAACCAGTAGCAACATCTGGTAGCCCGGGCTGCCGGGCATGGGATTTAAATTTTATCCAACCCTGCTGTAACAGTTGTATATCAATGATTCAATGTACTTTTTTTTATTATTACCAGTATGTTTATACATTTGTTATACATTTGCATTTGGCAATTATTATTGAAGTCACATGCAAGCAGCATCAGGCATGCAATAATGTATGAAAGCAAATATTTAGCTTATTAAAACCTGGTCAGAGTTCCAGCATGTGTCTTCATCTCGATCAAGTAGATGTTTTTTTCCAAACTGCCTAGTGTCACGGTTTAATACTGAACTCACTCTGCAAAAGAAATATGATGAGCTGTGACACATGCATGTACCACATATAAAGTTAGTTTGTTTAAACAGATATGTTATCAACAGCCTTGAATTTCCCCCAAAAATATAAAAGAATAGTAGGAAAAACCCTCTATAAATTGCTCTAAAATACGCCCATGAATATCTATAATTCTTTTTAATTCTGCGGAAGAGGGACATAACTCTAGGCCAACTTTTTGTTTCAGTTATTGGTATCTGTTATTACAATATAGTCCTATACCTTGCAGTGCAGCGTTGCATTCAATAAGGCAAGCGTTCTGCTACCGGTACAAACAATTTGACTGGTACCCAGAGGCAGATCTAGGGTTAGGGGCCCGTAAATTTTGCAAGTTATAATTTGTTTACATATTAATTTTCATTTTTTACGTTGGTTTTGAAATTTCTCTTACTAGATGCTTCATTGGGGCCCCCCATAATGGATTTTCTTGATTCGCCACTGGTACCGATCGTGTACTATCATAATTATCACATTTATTTAATGTTACATGCAAACACTGGTGACAAAACGTTTTGTTTCGGTAGCAGAATGCCTGCCCTTTTGAACGCAAGGCAGTTACAATAATATATACTCTGACTTTTTATTTTGGTCATTAGCGCCAATCACCAAAACCGAAAAATCGGATGTTACACTGTCTATTGTAACCACTGAATTAGATGGACATGGTATTGGATAGACAACTTCTTTGAAAGGGCCGTCTATCCAACACAATTTCCATCTAGACACTTGTTTGTCTGAGTATTCTCCGACAAGGAATTAACCATTTTAAAAAAAGAGGACGTGACAACTTCTTGGTTGGTGCGCCAAATATCAGGTCGGAAACACGTTTTATACTGTTTTCACCACTGCTGTGACTTACGTACGATTAATCACCGTGAATTCCTACTTGACCAGATATTGAGTGTTAAAGGATATTTTATACTTGGCCATCTGCTACATGTATCACAAACATGCACGTAATTGTTTACCTCGTTTTTGTGTTTTGTGAAATAATGGAGGCTGCCATGAGACACGTTTTGGTCATTGTTTGGTCGTAAACGTTTTTTTTATATAAATGTGCAGTTTATATTGATTCTTTGTTATACGAACACGGATTTCAATTATATTAGTGGTTTGGTGTGATTTAAATTGTGTTATAAACGAATACAATATTATTATTATTATTATTGGGAGAGTGGCTGTATTACGACAACATTTTAGTTTGAAAGATACGGTTGTCATAGGGTGCACCTAATCACCGAATACTACTTTCCTGAACTGTCTATGATCGTGATTACGTAACGCGTTCATTTTTAACATGAACTCTAGTTGCTACCTAGTTACAATAATGTAAACTCCGACTTTTTGTTTTGATACCAATCACCCACCAAAACCAAAAGTCAGAGTTTACATTATTGTAACTATGTGCTACCTAAAAACGAGTTATATAGATTATCTTAAAGTTACAGTCTCATAGTTACAAAAATGGCGGTTCCCGCCTGTAACAGGGTATAAATAAGCCTGTCTGTGTGTGTATATATACATATACATGTGTATATATATATATATATATATATATATATATATATACAGTGAAACCTGCCTAAACCGGACAACCTAGGGACCCGAATAAATATCCGGTTTAGACAGGATTCCGGTTTGT
>JAUTCZ010066152.1:0-17763 GCA_032273805.1 Melanodrymia brightae | reverse complement strand
AAATGAAGACAGTGAAACATGACGTCATAGTTATGACGCAACACGTATATATACGTGCTTGGCAGGATAGAGGTTAAGGTGAATCCTTTATCTGCAGGTGCAAAAGAGCAGAAACGTTTGGTGCCAATATTGGTGATTGACCATGTTATTATTGCCTGTGAAAATTAATCTTCTTCTTCTGCGTTCAAACACTGCGGAAAATTAATCAATTTTAATAAAAAAAAGAATTTTAAGTTCTGACTGAAAAATAGGGAATAGCAATAAAACTAATTTGATTTTGTTAACTCACAAAATATATGTTTTATTTCAGCTATAAATCCAGTTCCTAGATTACTGATAGCCACCAAGTCATCAGTACGACTTTCAGAAATGGATGGCCAACTCAACTCCACAGTCATGTTTCCAAGCATTTCACCATCAGCAATGGCTTTCCTAGCTCAGGATGAGAGAACGTTTTGGATAGAGCAAACCAATGCTTTGTATGTGTCCCAGGGTGCCAAACAGACTTCTGTGAGTACTGAATATCATGATGGATACCTAGATTTAGCTTAGATTTGATATATATTTTAACAAATTAAACTAATCAAGTACACGCTGTATATGAAAATCATTGAAATGTATCCTTTAACATTAAGCTTTTTAAATCAACATGTAGCTTTGGTTTGGCCTATTAATGAATACATTAATACAATATTGTACACAGTATCTGAACATCATAGATACATGTATGTATCTTCTTTAACACTAAGCTTCCGTAAATCTAGCTTTGGTTTGGCATATTAATTCATACATTAATACAATATTGTACACTGCATCTAAACATCGTAGATACATATCTCCTTATTTATGTATGCTTCTTTGAGTTAGGAGTAGTTTCCATGCCAGTCATGCTTGAATCGTAAGTAGAGATAACATTTTGGCTTGATGTTCTTGCAGCTGTTGGATTTGAATGGTACGGGCAAAGATCTCAGCATGGACTGGATCAGCAGAACTCTCTATGTCGTGGAGGAAGAAAGTAGAACGAGGAACAGGATCATGGGATACCATGTTGATCAGGATACATATGAACAGATTCTAATTCAGGACAGATCGGTCGGCAGTATCATTGCCGATCCATATACCAGGTACATGAATGTGCTGTTCTTATAATTCTGTTAGCAAACACTACTTGCATACCAGTTACAAGGATTTTATCCTTGCCTGTCATTAATTTCAGGTAATCCATACTGTTAATCATTTGTGAATGGTACTGGGTAAAAGGTTGAGGACATTATTTTTTAGCAATGGATGTATCGTTGAAGATTTTATTATTATTTGTTTTTTATTTACTGTATTTTCAGAAGTGTATACTTGTCTTAAATACATTCAGTTAGGCTAGAAAAATAATTAATGACTAATATTAGAAAAAATTCTATTTTTGTTTCATCCAGCTCACTCTTCTGGACAGAGAAAGATTCTAAAGGTCAAGGCCACATATTCCTTAGCACCACAAAAGGAAATGATGTCCTTGACCTCATTGGAGGTCAAAGGTTAGATGGGAACAGGAAAAAGCGAGCTGATCCGAGATGCAACTGTGCTCGTCAGGTGAATGTTTCCCCCGTAATAGCAATGGACTATTCCGCAAAGGGTGACACCAATATACTGTTCAGTGATGAGGACAGTTACAGTATAATGGCCTCCGATGGAATGGGATGCCGCTGTCGAGTTATATTCAGTGCTACGCCAACAGACAGCCAGGGTAAGTAGTTAAACTTTCACAATATAAGTCCAGTTTAATTAACAATGATTATTTCTTTCTGTATTTGGGAATGGCCCCTGTTACATTTTTTTCACATTTCAACCAGTGATCTCCAAGTGTTACTGGTTATTAATCAATGTGTTCCAGTGGTGTTGTTAAACAAACAAATGTATCTTTTTTTCAACATCCAATAGCGGCTGATTATTCATCAATGTGTTCCAGTGGTGTCATTAAAGAAACAAACTATCTTTTTTCAATATCCAATATCCACTGATTATTAATCAATGTGTTCCAGTGGTATTGTTAAACAAACAAACTCTATGTTTATCTATTTCCGGACAGGTCTTCCTCCGAGTCTGATGGCGGTTGATCACCTGCGAGTGTACTGGTACAACAAGAGTGAGCAGAAACTGTACAGTGTGAACAAGAACACAGGAGCAGACTTCTTCATGCAGAACATCCGAGACGTACAAGATATCTTGGCTTACGGAGCTCACCTTCAACCACTGCCAGTTAATTTGCAATCACAAACACAGTAGACTAGAATCATCCTTAAAGTGATGGAAACTGTTGAACACTTCATCATCTGACTCCAAATCCAAGTCCTCTCTTGTGGCTATTCCATTCTTCATACTGTACTGTTATCCCCCAGCATCTGTGCTATGTAGCGTGTTCTGAGAACAAATATATTGCGAATATATTCACAAGACTGGTGTTAGCACTTAACATAAAGTTAAAATTATATGATAGAACATGATTGGTACCAGTCATATTGTTCGCGAGTTCTTGCAATCCTAAAAACGCCTCAGGTCTTAGCCTGGCCTATCCATTAATTATTAAGATGGCACTGCTACCAATGTTACAACACACCTAGCGCCACAACAACAATTGGTCATTAGAGATGTGACATTGTTAAAAATCTCCGAAGTTCTACCAGTGAACAAACCTGATTTATTTGCATCTGGGAACAATATACCAACGTGAATGAACAAGAAGTTGAGACAATTATGCGAAGTTTTATTTTTACCTTTATTAAACAGATTCAGCATGTCTCGACCCCGGCCCTTACAATAACTCAGTTGTGACTCAGACAATCAGCAATGTTTCAATAACACTCAAACTGGATGAGATGAAGAGGCCACCACATTGTGCAGGAATCAGTCTACCACAGGACAAGTACACAGTGTACTATACCAAGCAGCCCAGTACCAGTGTAGTTGGAGAACATATTGACTGCAGCATTGAGGCTAACAAGTGCAAAACTTTGGTATGTTTTCTTGCCCATTTATACCACTTTCAAAGAGCTAATTACATGATAACATGTTTTATGATATACTTAGACATACAATGTAGAAAATAGCAGTGAAAATAACAATTTATATAATCTCTCGGAGGAAGCTCTTGCACTGAACTATGCCCAATCAAAACAACAGTTGATGAGAATTGATGAAAAGCGAAATTTATAAAGATTGTGTTTTGCATGGATATATTAAATTATTGAACATCGATATTGCATATTTGATAATGTGTATTTATTTGCAATTTTGCAGGAAACCTATGAAAGGGAAATAACTGTTGAGAATCTTGAACCGTATACTGATTACATGTTACAAGTGGCTGTCAGCAACTATTACACAGAATATCTGGCTGAGGTCCTCGGGCCACCCACAGTTTATAAAACTAACGAAGGAGGTATGTATATAAATTTACATATCGTTTTCATGCCTCCATCATTGCCACTCATTACGAGTTTTTATGGCACATGATCAAAATAACCACCAGAAAGAATTATTTGTAAATTATGAACTGGTGTATAAATGTGTCTTTGTACTTAGTAGTGGACTGGGTCCAGGGGAAGGGAGGTGTGGGTTGGGGGTAGGGGGTGGTGTTGGGGGTGCTTGAACATCTGTAGGATATGTACACCATAAACAAAGGTCAAATAATATGATTATTGCTGTATGTATTTACATTTGTTTTATCATACTCTAAATACATACGTATTTTAAACTTATTTTCAGTCCCATCATCCGCACGAAATGTGAGCGCCATCGGGTTAAATCCGGTAGAAATCCAGGTAGAGTGGTTTGCTCCAGCCAATCCGCGAGGACCGCTGGATGGCATCACGTTCGTTGTGAAGTGGTCAACACTGGCCTCGTCTGGTGTGTACCTGGAAGGACAGACAGACAAGTCGGCGGTCAGACAGATGAGAAGTGGGAAGTTCTACACATACCTGAAGAGCTTGCAACCCAAACATACTTATCTGATTACGGTGAATAAATGTCGGCTTTTACATTCTGAAATTAGTAGTTGAGATCATAATATTTATGAACATTATATGATAAACATAAAGTTTGTTTAACAACACCACTGGAACACATCAATTATAAATCAATGGTTATTGGACGTCAGACGCATGGTTATATTGACACATGGTCTCAGAGGAAACCGGGGAGCGGGACGTAGTCTAGAAGTAAAGTGTCCGCCTGTGGCAGGATAGATCGAGGGATCAATCTTCCACAGCGCAAAACATTTTATGGGCTATTGTCTGTTCCAGCCAGTGATACACGACTGATTTTATCAAATTCCGTGTTGTGTACTAAACCTGTCTATGGGATAGTGCACATAAAAGACCCCTGGCTGTTTTTTGGTAAGAGTAGCCCATATAGCGGCTACAGCAGGTTCCTCTGAGACCATGCATCAATATAACCATGCGTCTAACATCCAATAACTGCTGATTTATAATCGATGTGTTCCAACTTCATCTTTTATATGCTGCCAGAAATATAGTGAAGTATCAATGTATCGTCAGATTTTTAGCTTATCTATATAACAACCATCAGCACTTAAAATGACTTCAGAGATGCCTTTTCTGTATAGTAATGTTCTTTTTTATCACATTGTATAGGTGCTCTCGTTCGACAGCTCGATGAAGTTGTACAGTGAAAGTGCTGCTGTAAAGACAACAACATTTGACACACCGGGTGATCTGGAACTAGTGCAGTCGTTTCCTGACTCACTGCGTCTCATCTGGACGTCACCCGCTGACGACAGTGTCACCAGACACTCGTACCAATACGCAAAGGTAAAGCGTACAGTTAGTTATAACTTATTTACGTGCTTACATCCAAGGTTCAAACACGTCTGTCATGTTCACACAGTCCAGCTGCCTTGACTGCCTGACCAGGACAGAAGTTAGTGTCAGTATGATAGAGGAAACCTTCTACTCTGAATTGATAAGTAACAAGGGATCTTTTATATGTGCTTTTCCACAGACAGGACTGTACATACCACAGCCTTTGTTGAACCAGTTGTGTACACTGGCCGGTGTAAATGGAAGAAAACTCAATTTTATGCAAAAATCAGCTCTTATGTATAAAAAAAGACCATTTAATTATTTTATGCTTTAGTCTAGATAAATAAAAAGTTTCTTTAATTGATATAATGACGATCATTACTGGAATATAGATTTAGTACGAAAGAGCTTTAAACATTGTGGTTGTATTTGTATACAGGTAACCAGTGGTGAGTTGATATGGTTCTTTCACGACGACATCCCTAAATCAACTGAAAACAACACTGAGTATGATGTAGAGTTCACAGAACTCGAACCCAACACAGACTATGTCTTTCAAGTGAGGGCTCTGTACCAGTCAACTAAATTTACCCTCTACATTTGGCCAAATGACCGGCGTTACACATTTAGAACCATGAGTAAGTTGCTCTTTTATATTGGTTTATTTACACATCTCATTAAATAATATAATGTGGTTGTGTGTACAAGTGTATCGTCTCGAACTATTTAGAGGAGTTCAACTAATTGGGTAGACTGTTTGCTACCAATTGCTTTATGTGACTGGTGTTGTTTTTCTCATAATATGTTGGTTTAAATTTTATGAAATGACATGGTCATATAAAGTAAATAATATATACAATATCTGCTTTTAATGCTTTTATTGGAAATATGCATGATGGTCTATAATTATATCTAGCAAACAGCAATTTTCATTTAGCAATAATTGTTATGCTAATGATTTTGACGTAATTTCAGCTGATGTTCCTGATCAACCAATTCCTCCGAAATTTTATCACGTGAAGTTGGGGACGTATGAAGTGGTTTGGTCTGAACCAGATGACAATGGAGCTCCTGTTAAACATTACCTTTTAGAATACAGGTAAAACCTTTTATTCATTTTATTATCTGTCTCCTGGATAAATCAGAATTCCTTTCAAATAATTTGCCACGGTCCTGTTTTATTACATTCCTTGGAAAATTAATAACTTCTGCAAGTCATAATCTGATTTAGGAAACATGTGTGCGCATGTGATCATGAGACGATCTCAACATCAATATTCTGTTCCTCATTATTTAAACAATGGTTTTAGATTCTGCTCTTTAATATTTAACTAATTACTATTATACAGTAAAACTGGCTGTAAATGTTTTCGATTTCATAAAATCTATCCACCAGCATTATTTCATTTTCACATTGCAACAATAACTTGCCATATAGTTGCCTTTTTTAATGGATATCATTGCTATAGAAAGTATTTATATTTTCACTGTTAAATTACTTGCAGGTATGTGTATAATACTCATTCTATTAAGTTTTAATTGTGTTACCTACATTACCGATGATTTTGAAAAGTGTATTAAAATAAACCTGTGTTGCAGTTATCCGGATGCCAATGAGTGGCAGTCTGCGTTCAATGGGTCGAGTCTGCGCTGGCTGGTTGATGATGAGACTCTCACTCCACGTAATCGCTATATCTTCCGCGTGGCCGCAGAGAACGATAATGGCTGGAGCCTGTTCAGTGACAACAGTACTACATTCTTAGCACCATCCAGTGAGTTTATTCCTCTCACTATCTGTTATGTCTGTTACATGTATTCATTCAGTGACAACAGTACTACATTCTTAGCACCATCCCGTGAGTTTATTCCTCTCACTATCTCTTATGTATGTATTCACTCCCATTCTCTCAATCTAAATACCCAACTCCTACCCTAGTCTTATTCACAGTGGTATTGCTAAGTTCAAAGTTTAGTAAACATCCACTATGATATGAATTATTATAAGAACTGGATTTTAGAATTTCCTGAACTTCGATACTGCATACCAGGCATGAGGGACTTGTTCTTGACTATCATCATCTGTAAATAGTGTATACTAATAACAGTTGTTTGCGAAGACACCCTTGAGACTGTTACTTAGTTTGTAGTGTGTAGTGTGGGGTGGAGTTCGGGGTTGCTGCTTGAACTATGATCAAATAGGAGCACCCTGAACAAAGTCAGAACTGAACAGTTGTTAAATATATTTGTGTTTATTTTAGCTCTGCTAGACAATGTATCAGAAGAGGTTGGAATTGCTATTGCCGTCTCCATCAGTTTCGTAATCATCGTCATTATAATTGTCATCACAGGCATCTGTATATGTAAGTTTCTTACGTCTAATATACATTTTTTTGAAATTCTATTCAAATTTAAGCATTACAAAATCTTTGTACAGTTTTGAGATA
This sequence comes from Melanodrymia brightae, assembly GCA_032273805.1. Classification (NCBI taxonomy): domain Eukaryota; kingdom Metazoa; phylum Mollusca; class Gastropoda; order Neomphalida; family Peltospiridae; genus Melanodrymia; species Melanodrymia brightae. Next base: position 10,508 of record JAUTCZ010066152.1, on the reverse strand, counting down.
TTTTCGACTAAAACTATTAGCATGCACACACATTTATCCTGATTTCCCTTAGTTTTCTTGCAGAGATGGCATATGCTAGCAGGCTGCAATATTGATATAATAATAGAAATTAAAGTAACTACACATGGAGGGTTGGGGAGGATTTTTCTTTTTTTAGATACTTAAATCACTTATTTATATATCTAAATTAGCTGTCAAAACTGAATGTTAATCGTGCACAATTAAAGTATTTATAACAATATTATATCCAGGCTTGACATGCTTTCAGTGAGATAAATGAAAAACGCTGACTAAGATGTGATTGTTTTACAGGTAGAAAGCGGCGACAGCATGAGAAGAAGAAAGCTCGTGAGTTTATAGCAGTTTACCAAGTACCTGACATGGAGCTGGACACGCTGAGAGAGCTACCACACACCGCGGTACAACAGAGCAACACACTGTATGGCATCAGGTCAGTGTACATGTCTGATGCAATACCATACTGCAAACTTATTGTCTATGCGCTTAAAAACTCAATCACCAAGTTTGGTGCCAAACATTTTTGCTCTGCTGCATCTCCAAACAATAGTGTGATATTAGTTTATTGTCTTTTAGTTAGCTACAGGTTTTGGTGATATATTTATACAATGTACAAAATACAATAATACATAATATAATGACATTTTGACATTTGTGCTGATGTTTATAAATGTATGCAATTACGGAGATAAACAAGGACAGGGTTTTTTTCTTTTGTTTATATGCAAATGATTTTGTGTATAATATTGTCACATGATCAAACTTTTGGCACCTAAATGGCAAGTGATTCTCTTTAACTGGATGCAATTTATTTGTTTAAAATCATATTTTAAATATGATGTTGTTTCATAGTTAGAAGTTATTGTCAACAGTCAGAAATGAAAAACTGAATCCCTAGAGGATACACTATCAATGTTTTTTGTGTATATCCTCGTAATGTGATGTTTTTTTTTTTTTTACAGTTACGTTCCCACTGCTGAAGACATAGCATCGTTGCCTCATTTCCGACGAGACCAACTTAATCTGACCAAGTTCCTGGGAAGTGGAGCTTTCGGTGAGGTCTTCATGGGTGTGGCGAAGAACATCCTGTGCTGTGATTCGGGGGACTCCAAGGTGGCTGTGAAGGTAATGAATGGTGCATTGTGTTTTTAACATTAATGGCAATGAAACGCATTAAATATACTAAAAACTAGACTTAATATGTTCGTTTAAATACAGATGTTTTTATATTGCATATGACATTTAAAATTTACAACACTCTAAGAAAGGGGGAAATTCTGGACGTAACTGAAGATATGAGATTGTATTAATTGATGTGACGATTTCATTTAAAACAGTTGCATGGTCAATATATCCCTTTCTAGCTTCCAAACATTAAACATATTTGGTAATAACATAATGTATGAGCATGAACAATTAAAAAACAACATATTACCAAACTCTAAAAATAACATTTACTATTAATGTTCTTTTCTCTTTGTTTGCAGACATTACGAAAATCAGCCACTGAGACTGAAAAGGAGGAATTCTTGAAAGAAGCATTGCTGATGAGTAACTTCCACCATGAGCACATTCTGGGCCTCCTCGGTGTCTGCCTCGACAATGATCCACAGTTCCTTATACTAGAGCTCATGGAAGGCAGTGACCTGTTGTCCTTTCTACGCAGCTGTAGAGCCACTATTGTGAGTACTTTACTTAATTTTGACACATTTTCTTCCTTTCAATGCGCTTCACGACTGGTATATCAAAGGCCTTGGTACGTACTGTTCTGTCTAGAAAAAGTGCTTATTGAAAAGCATAAACTATACCGAAACAGCAGCATATTTCTTCTCTAGACAATGTGTTACAAAGCTCTTTTCTAGCAATTTTTCTGCACCAACTTTTATCTTATGACATCAAGTGCATGTACTTGTATAACTTTTTAAATATATTTTAAAATAATTTAATATTGTGTATTTTAACTGTAAAATGTAATGCTTGTAAAAAGTATGATATAAATAGAATGTTTAAACTTTGTGTTATTACAGTCCAGCCCGGGTAAATTGCTGCTGCCAGATTTGGTACAGATCTGTGTCCATGTGGCTAGAGGCTGTCAGTATCTTGAGGAAATGCACTTTGTACACAGGTAACTATAGCAATACCTATTTCACAATAAAAACATTAAATGTTTTTCCTTCCAATTTCAAGTACATGTATGTATAGGTATAAACACAGTATTTAGTCAGGGAGATAACAAATATTATTTTTTATCTATAAATTTTACTTTATTTTTATTATAATGTAAGTATTTTGCCACTATTTAGAACAAACTAACCTGTTTATACAGCCACCTATCCAAAAAAAGTACTTTTATTAAAACTTAATACAAGTTTGGCTACGTAATATTTATATAGCTTCATGTTTTGGTGATTTTTCCTCCCTGTATTATAGTTGTGATTTGGTGTTTTTCCACAGAGATTTAGCTGCCAGAAATTGCCTTGTATCTAGTGTGGACCCAGTGGAAATGGTTATAAAAATTGGCGACTTTGGTCTTGCGAGAGACATTTATAAAAATGATTACTACAGAAAAGAGGGAGAAGGTTTACTTCCTGTGAGATGGATGTCTCCAGAATCATTGGTGGACGGTGTTTTTACAACCCTGTCAGATATATGGTAAGTTGGTTCTATTCTCATAGCCAGTAAGTAAAATAAGAGCATCCACCTGAGGTTCAATGTGTCGAAGGATCAATCCTCCTCAGTGGACTCATTGAGTTATTTCCAGTAACCCAAGACTGGTCCATGAGAGGCTGCGGTTTGTGTTTTCCTGTTTGGTAAAGTTCACATAAACCTTCCCTTGCTGGTATTCAGTATGAGTAGCCTGTGTGGCAGGAGCAGGTTTCTTCTGTATACTCTGTCGGTAAATGATATGTTATGGTGTTTGTATGTGCAGGGCATTCAGTGTTTTGGTGTGGGCAATATGTATGTTATGACCAATAATCAGCATGTTATGGTGTTTGTTCTGCAGGGCGTTCGGTGTGTTGATGTGGGAAGCATTAACACTGGGGCAGCAACCGTATCCTGCCAGAACTAATATTGAAGTGCTGCATTTTGTCCGAGCCGGTGGCAAACTGGAGAGACCAGAGAAGTGTCCAGATGAAATGTAAATAAATCAAGTTTTGTTTACCTTCTAAAGGATTTTGTTTTATGACCTGTAATTTTATTTTGGTGTATTGTTTTTGCAACATTTAACATAATTAGGCTCATTGGTAAATTATAATGATAATGTTGCAGCTTTGAAAAAAAAAATATATATTCTATTAGACAACACTGAAAACCACTGTGAAGTTGTGGAGGAGGGGGTGGGGTGTGATCGATGACATTGCTGCTTGTAGCGATGTTATTTTATTGATTTCATGAAATACAAATGTACCATGAAGATCGATCCTCGTAAGTGGACCCATTGGATTATTTCCTATTCCAACCAGTGATCCATGTGTGGTCCATCAAAGGCTGCGTTGTGTGATATCCTGTCTGGGAAAGTGTACATAAAAAATCCCTTACTGTAATCTGTAAGAGTAGCCTACATGTATGTGGTGATCAAGTGTCGATATAACCATGCTTTTGACATCCAGTAGCAGTTACTGCTAATTAATAAACAACGTGTTCCAGTGGTGTTGTTATACAAACCTACTTTATCTTTGTAAACATGAATTGACATTCTAGAAATAATTTTTAAAAATCTTTTTCAGATATGAGTTAATGCAAAAATGTTGGAGTTTTTTACCTGAAGATCGGCCGACATTTTCCTTCTTGTTGCATAAGTTGGAGCAGTACAAGGAGAAATGTGACAACATGACAGCTGATGAGATTGCTCAATCATCTCCGACCGCACCTGATGGTAGGCATAGACACCACGTCGTTTCACAATCTTACTTCACTCCATACCAGTGGGTTAAACATGCTCTGTGCATAATGTTCAATATGGCCAATAGTTAGTAATGGTAAAAAGTTAGTCACAATTGTGACCAAAAAATGTGTCTATACTGTCTATGGCAGAGCATGTGTTGTAACTTATAACCGCTCTACTTTTGGCGGTAATAAATATTGTTTACACCAACTTACAACTGACAAAAATTATAAATATTAAAAGAAAACATATCACTGAGTTTTGGCAACAAATTTATCGGCTCTAAATAATATAAATGTTCCAACAATCCAAAAACAATTTAGGATCATAAATACATAAGAGACATAATATTCAATATTATCTGTGATTTTTCATAATTAAAAAAGATCAATGTCTCTATTTTATTGTCATAGTGCAAGATGCTTAACAAATGCTGAGCTAAATTATACTATTGGCATCAAAACAATGATTTGTTGTCTTTAATGGACATGATATTTGACATAGGACGTAAAATATCTCAATTACCGTGAACGATATTGTATATAAAAATGTATAGCCTATAAAACTGGGTGCATATAAAAATATGTAATATATTGAAAGGTAATGAGAATTATAGAAAAGGAATCTGAATTTAATTATTTAAATTTTTTGTTCTGTATATTTTAGTACCATCATTCTTTCATCTTCATGTCCCCAGCCCAAACCCCAACCTTGTTTTCAGTGACGTTTGTGTATGTGGTTTTTATTTACATCATCACTGGAATGTTTTCAATGGTTTTGCAAGACCCCAGTATGTGTTTGGTTTTGTATGATGTCATGCCACAGTACTATTTTTTGGTGTTTTTGAGCCTTGTATTGTTTTGAATGAGTTGATTTTGTTATTTCGAGTTTTAATTATTTACACACTACACTTACTGTAGATTTGTTTATTTTTAGTCCCGTAGCCAATGGGAGTACATGCAACAATATTAGGTGAAAAATTCTATATTAGGTCCATTTTATCAAAAATAAGAGGAACACATCATTGTTAATGGGGGACTTTTTCAACCCCAAAACTGCTTCCCTTTATTTAATTCTGTCAATAGGATTTCCCGCCTCACTCCATAATAAGTCATTTACGCATGTATATTTAACACAGTTTATTTCTATTTTTATATTATAATTTTTACTATGCATGATGAACAAATATTACTGTTATTAACATTGACAAAATGGTGAAAATAATATAACAGATTTTATTCGCTGCAGTGTGCCATTTTACTTAAAATCCTTACAAAGATCATGACCTGGCTTCCCAATTTCCATGCTTTTATTTAAACATTGCATGACGTCACGTTATGTTTTCTCTGTTCGTTTATTTTGTTTAATTTTGTTTTAAATTGTTTGAACAATGCAGCTCGTTTTAATAAATAGAATACTATACTCATTCCCATGACAAACTTGATACTCTACAACTTGTGTTTTCCATCATACAGCATCCACTTTCGTTTAAAAACACAATCGTAATATATCCAGTTCCTCACAGAAACTCATTTGATATAGTAACTCTATATTCTTTATGGTAATGCAAGAACCTCATTGACCAGTGCTCTACATTCAATTTTTTTCCTTACTGTTCTTTGGTTAATGAACTAATATTTTCCTTTCACAAAACAACTAATCATAAGAGGGTGTACGTACATGTACATATGTTATGTTGTTGGTATCATATGATCTCAAATAAAATTTTAGTCTAGCCAGGTTTTTTGTATGGCATACCATGCCCAAGAGGAGTGGAGGTTCTAACTTCCATTAGAATAAAATAAAAGCACCGTAAACATCATATCCAAACTTCCATTGTAATTGGAAATTTTATCTATTTAAAATTTGTTATTTAAATTGTTTAAAATAAACTAGATTCCGTAGAAAATAACTCTTTAATATTAGAACATTCTGACATGTAATCAATAAATACTCACTGCTTTGCTTGTACTTATATCCCTAACATTCATAATTTGTGTGTGTATTCAGTTTTAAAAAGCTTGATTAGTGCATGACCTGCATGCTAACCTTTGATCTCTGACCCTTGCATGATGCCTTACAGCCCAGCATCGTGTCCAATCATCATCATCCACGAACACTGACTCTTATTTTGGGCTTGCTAATCTTGCATTTGATGATGAGGTAGTGGCCAGCGACACGAGCGAGGAGGACGAGGAGGAGGTGGGACCGGCCACAACGTTCACCCTTCCAAGCTGTCCCCACCGGCGGAGGAGAGGTACGCAGGTGTTCCCTCGTTATCTGACCCCTACTGTGTTCATTTCAGCATGTCTGAACTGTACAGTTGCAAACCGTTTCAGTGTTATTGATAACCATAAATACGAATTCTCGACAACCCGACTAGATATTGGCTTCAAGATTTGCAAAACTATTATTTGATACATACATGTAGGAAATATAGTAAGACATTTTGTCAATTTTACAATAGCATGCTTGTATTTTTGGTTCCTTAAATTAAACAAAGAAGTGCAAAATGAATATCATTACTTTATAAATAACTTGTCATGTAATTTGTATTCTAATATTCGAGTAATATTAATTTGAATCTTTATTCTGTAATAAATATATAAAGCTCAAAATCTAGATCATTGAGTTCACAAATGTATCAAATATGTAAAGGTCATCATTGAAAATTTGAGTTATTTCTTTCAAAATCCAATGAACATTTCTTTATACATGTACTAATAATTATACTTTTGTTCACAGAAATAAAATCTGATACAATGGACAAGTCCAAATATACTATTTACTATTTACTATTCTATAATGCTTGTGATAATGCTAACTTTTTAACACTATAACAGCTATTATAGATAGTCAACATATATCTTAACAACCAATGCATGCTGCTAATAACTTTATTTTACATATGACCATATTGCTAAATTAACATAATTATTACATGTACTATTATCTTCTATATGTTTTAACATTTGTCTGTTTTTGTGTGATTTTGCTCTATTAGTGTTGTCAATTGTCTGTAGCTTGCCGATTTCCCAAAATGAAGATGTAAAATTTCTAGTACATGTATAATAATATCAGCAGGATTTTTATATCTATAATATACTGAGTGGCTTAAATAATGCAATTAATATTGCACATAATATTTTCTTATAAAAATGTCATCATATACATTAAGCATGCAGACAGGTGATGTATTGGTAACAACTTTAATTCAAAGGGGATATTGTTCAAATCCAATAAAAATGGGGGAAAATTAGTTTCAAGCCAAAAATGCAATATGATTTCTTTTTTTGCAAAAATGCAGCAGTGCATATGAAAATGGTTTTGTATGTGAATTGCCAACATTCATCTGCTTATAAATCCATTACGTTATTTATGCCTCTCAGTATATATTGGATGTTTTCACCTACAAGCTTACTCTACCAGCAGACCACAGACCTTGTACTGGTAATGAAGTTGTAGAATTAGAAGAGAAATATGATTTCAATTCATTCAGGCCTGGCTGGTCAAACTTCAGTGCTGGACGTTTGTTCCTTGACTAATAATTTTCTGTGTTTAAGCTTGGTTTGTGCATGTCTTAGATTTGTGAGTCCAGTTGTGTTGATAAAAACTACTATCTAGATTGTCTTCTTTGGTGCCTCAGAGCTTGTATGCCAATATTGCCCATCTTGGCCTGTGCCTTATTCTTGCTTCATCATACAGGGGACATGACTGCAGAATGTGTTCTGAGGTCTGTGGTCCTGTTTGAAATGAACAGTCGTCAGTGTCTGACAGTTTCAGGTGGTATATGTTGGGTCACAGATGGCAGTGATAGGTCCATAATCTGAATATTATGGTTGTTTAGTGATGACATTCCAAATGGTGGACTGAGTCCTTTGATCTATTGTTGGTAGTTCTGTATTAGGGACAGGATTTGACTGAAAGGGTTGTCATAAGTGAAGGAAGCCAGCACCAGTCAGTCTTAGCTGACATGATTATGGTGAGGATGGGGGAGTAAGTGTCTCCTGATTGAGACACACTGGCTGAGTCGCTCCTGATAATTATTATTAACTACATGTATTGTATGGCATCAAGATAGATATGGGGCTATCATCATCATCAGGTACTTGACCTCTTGGAATTTCTACAGGAGAAAGAGTAAAAAATTAGGGAACATGCATAAATGTCAATGTTTTTCACAATCCGCACAAAGTTATGATTGGGTTTGACGCTCTCCCTCCCTCCATTCCCTTATAATCTATCAGAAAGCTATTATCAGTTGTGAACCAATGTTTTTATATGAAATATAATCCAAACTTGGCTTTTACCACCTCCCACACTTCTGAACGTTGTTTGGATTGTGAAACACGTTGAAATTTATGCATAGTCCCTTAGTTGGTATGAGGAATAGAGGATGGAGACTATGGTCATACATTACCTGGGTAATTGTCATACAAGTTTGATTCTGTTCACAGAGGGTGGCTCGGTGCGTCTGACTCCGACAAGCAAGAGAAGACGTCTGATGACCTTATTAGGTGGGGCTGATGCCAATGAGAAGGTGAGACATTTTGTGTTGTATATGCATAATACAGTGAAATCTAATACTGATGTGTAGTTGCAATGGCAGTAGCTTTTTACGACTAACAGAACCAAGAACAATTGAAAAATGTTTTTATAGCTATTATTAGGGTGTTGGGTCATTTCATTACATTAACCAACGTAAAATCGTATTTGCTGTTTATTACCATAGAACAGAAATCAGTCTCAAATCTGCAAATACAAATGTACCAGCAGTTAAAGTTTTGCTGGTGATACTTCATTTCCTCCACACTACATTTGGGGAATTAATTTGAATTGGCCATTTTAATGAGATATTGATAAACATTGGATGTTTTATTTCTACTTTGTAGCTGACTGTAGACTTACCACGCCAAATGAAGAGAACAATTTCCCTCGACTCGAAACACTCCTCTGTCTCGGACGACCCCAGAATCTCTTACTCCCAGGTCCAGTTCCTACGGGAACGCGAGTACGACGAGATGGGATATCTTAAACCAAGGAGAAACGAGATTCCCAAATACCTGGATTTGATCAATGACCCAGCACAGGGAGGCATGCAGCCGGTGAACGAACGCCTGAACTCGCCAACAGAAAGCGTTTCATCCAGCAACAGTCAACGCTCGCTTCACTACGCTCCAATGAGCAGACGAAACAATGGACCTTCCTCGCCAAGTAGTGCAAACTTCCCGCTCATTCAGTTCAACGATTCTAATGGCAATGCAGATTACGGTAGGGCAGTGCGAAACAATCCTGAAAAACCTCCGCCGTATCAGGTTGCCAAGGAAATTTCTTTACGGACAAAGGGAGGAGGTTATCCGGTGAAGTCGTGTAAAAATGATGCTTCCCATACGGACAGAGATTTGTATTCGAGGCCGCTTATTAATGAACAGCTGTCGAATTCTTCCAACGAATCGGGGTATTATTGTGTGGAGTGTTACCACAACCGGTCTCCGCCGTACAGAAACAACAAAGCAGTGCCAAACTATGAACGGGTCGACGAGGGCAGAATGGAGTCTCCACTGCCGAACTATACCGTCTGGTCAAATAATAACATTGGACACGGTTGTCCGGGTGAAGTTAGCAATGCAAACAAAGACTTGCTCGAGTTTCCGCCCGAGTACGTGAACGTTTCGAATCACGGTGGAAGGACGTCACGTAGTAACCAGGTCTTCCCAGAAAACGGTGCTGCTTTTGCTGGGTTTGAGATTTCTCAGGCCAGTCTTGTTTAACTGATCATGTGGCTGTTGTTATGTTTGTAGACCGTACACTGCAAAGGGAGCTAATGCATTTGCTTGTTTTGCCTCCCAAAAAAGGTTGTGTGTCATCGACTATTAAAGTGAAAATCAAAATAATTTTGGTGTGGAAAATGTTTCCAAACTACAGCGTTGTTGTGTTGTTTCATTCATATTGTTGAATGATATTTTGGTTGTTGAAAGAAACTCTGCTTTCTTTGAAATGTTTGTTACTTTGTGGTTACATTGTTACTGTAGTACTGAAGTATATTGTAGGCCTTGGGTTATCCTGCAGTTTGTGTTGTTAATGTTTACAATTGCTACTTCATTGTTGTTTTACACCAGTACGCTAGTACTGTTTACAGCAGTATAGTGTTTACAGCAGAGTGCTTGAAGGTTTTACAACAGTATACTATTCACATCTATACTGTTTTACAATGCAGTATACCAGTGATATTTTACTGCAGTATACCATTTTAAGTTTTAGAACAGTTAACTGTTTTACTGTGTATACAATTTTACGCAGTCTACGTACCAGTACTGTTTTACAACAGTTTATTGTTTTACAGTAGTAAACCGTTATGGATACTGCTTAATGGTAGTATGTACAGTCAAACCTGTCTTAAGCGTCCACCAAATGGAGTAACAAAAAGTGACCTCTTAAGACAGCTGGCTGCTTAATACAGGTCACAATGCACTAAAATTGATGATTTGGTAGAATATTATGGTGACCCTTTAAGACAGGTTGCTGCTCAAGCAGGTTTGACTGTATGTTGTGATACACTAAATTTATGCTGATCGATGTATCTACTTCATGCTCCCCAGGAGAC
>JAUTCZ010066042.1:0-17816 GCA_032273805.1 Melanodrymia brightae | reverse complement strand
GAATATTTACATAGAATATTGAATTACCACGACCTTCGTGACGTTGTCATATGATAGTTTGAGTATTTTATTAATGAGTGTATTGAAATCTATATGGGTTATACTTTTATAAAGTCTATTACTCTGTTGGAGTTCGTCAAACATTCCGAGTCAGTGTGAAGCATTTATCATGTTTTATCATTCAGATTTATAATACCACACACCGAACGATGTTGTCAAAGGGTGTAAACTGTATAACAGTAGTAACAATTATAGGGAACACGTTAGCAAAATGTATAAATACAGTCAGGCTAATGTATAATAAATAAATGTTTCTCATATTAAATTATATTTATTGTTCCTTAAACGAGTGAACAATTAGCAGTTGGTAATATATTGTCAAAACTAATAATCATAAACAGTTCAGTCTGCCCTAATTACCAATTTTAAATAAATGATACTATATATACACAAAGCTCGCCGACTTCACATAAACTATTCAATTAGAGGACACAGATTGACCACGGAACAAGGCACCATGCAGTGAGCGGATTTGGTTAGAATGTTCTACTCTTACATACGATATTTCGATTATCACAATATAAATATATACACAGTATGTAAGCTTAGACCAGTGTAAACTGGTTTCCTGTGACGTTAACAAACAGGATAGGGTAGAATATGTCTAGCGGTGTAGGTTAAATTATAGGACTACAACATCAACCTGCATGGTTTAATGACTGCATGGTGAACATTATTTTAGACAGAATGAGATGCTGAATTGGACAGCGTTAAAATCTATATATCACACACCAACAACGCTTCTGACTTTGAACCTGTGTATAGTTTATATACTAAGTTGTAAAGTATGGTGGCCATGATGAAATGAAACGAATACCCGCAGGGAACAAAACCCACACGTATATTAAGTTCTCAGCAATAGATTGATATAAAGAAACAAAGTATATAATTATAGTGGCACATGGTTATAAGATCCGTTTATATTTAACATGCCTCTGTACATATCTATATCGAAATTTGGTGTTTTGTTTCATGCTGTACATTATACCAAGAGGTCTCACTGTGTAAAACATTAAACCAAATCCAAAGACTTAATTTCGTAATTAGATTTCATTTCGGATTTGAAAGCAGTGAGACTATACACTATAAAACGTATTGTTCAGATAGTTGGATTGCAAATGACGTATAACAATGCATTATGCAAGTATTCCGTCATGCCTGGTCCTGTGGTGTTCTTGATTCCGGATTAGGTGGCGAGGTGAAAGAGTACAAAACATTACGACTGTAACGCATTGACAGGATTAAGCTAAGATTTAGTTTCAACATTTGCATAATGCGCCACCTTTCTCTCAGATCTAAGCCGCTTCTTAACATTTAAATGTATAACGAAAAAAACGAATAATGCCGAATGGGTGCGACCATTTGGAATGTAGGTTCGGCGTCTTGATATTTTATTGATTGTAAACAAAAGCGACAACATATTGAAAGGCTATTACTGAAAGACCCTGCTATGAGGAACATACATGATTGTATTGTACACATATTGGACAAAAGACGTTATTTTCTTACTCTCACAATGCGATAATTACCTTGTCAAAAATCAGTCAATCGTCCTACCACACACCAAATTTAGGTGTCATATGGTACGAACCAAACGAATATCCAATACAGATTGCCACAAATTAGTTTTATCCTGAATAGTCTATTATAGACAGTTTAAGACGACTACAGAAGACGTACAATAGAACGGAAGAACGTTGATTCGGGGAGTTTCGCTGACACATGGACGACATTATCTTGTTTACACCACATATACACCTAGAGTACAATGCATGAAAAGGCAACATCATTTACACATGACTAATGATTTAAGCTGCTTAGTAGTTACCAATACTAAAAATGTGAAGATATAATTGAAAAGTAAAAACACGTACCGTAAAACTACATATCAGAACTTGACATATTCCCTTTTGTACCATTAAACTACTCCCACCCCATACCACACCATAAAATATTTCCGGGGTAAAATAAAGTTAAGTTGAGACACAGCTAGTGGGGGTACTAACCGGTGTAAACAGAGTACATCTATACCCATTGAGACTTGCGAAGCACTTACTCAAATTCATTATTATTGAAGCTGGTAGTGCTATTAAAAATCCCGACACCTCGAGCGATATTAGATCTCAGTACCTACCAGTCTTGAGCCCGGTGGTCTAACCACTACACCACGGAGACCGGTGACAACTGTTTTAACTATTGTGCCTGTTGTATAAGCAGATTCCAATCCTGCTTGAGTGCCTTCGTGCACATCCTATTTACGTTTTTAAAATTCTACCCATACGCCTCATACAAAAACTAATTAAAATTAACATTGAGATATTACAAGGGTTAATCTATAAAAACAGACCGATATAATGCGTGGCAAGTAATAATGAGATAAATGATGAATTATGTGCTTCCTGCGTATGGATCAGTAGGTAAAATCTCGTGCTCCGAGACACGGGTGAAACCTTTGTGTTGAGACAGTCTTGACATTACACATATTTCCCCTTCTGAATTAATCATAATAATTTTATAACAACAATTACTGCGCTGACAATACACACATATTGCAGCGGCGATTCGTAATGAGAAAATCAATGCCTGTGTTTATACCGCCAATACATGCACGTCACAGATGAGTCTTTGACACGAACGCCCTGGGAAGATTTATAGACAAGAGGCCATCGACTTTTCTTCATGTTGAACACTGTATGGATTCACTATACATGTATATAACGTAGTCACTGTTGGAATATTAAGTACAGTTAGATATTAATATAACTTTAATTTCAGTCCTTGCACACTAATAAAATACACCATCATACTATGATATTGATATGCTGTTTTGCCTATATATCGACTAGTTGCATCTAATAAAACATGTATTGAATTATACTTATAATGAAACATGCGTTGCACTTGTAAAAAGAACATGTATTGTTTTCACACAATACCTGCAGTTGTAATGAAACGAATTTTGTTTCGGCTATGTACCGTACGTACGGTCATGTTCACATAATTATAATTATAGTAACCATAAATAACGACGATGTACCATATTCCGTCCTAACTTGCTTTCTCTATTTTCCAAAACGTGTGCTCTTGTTTCATTAGATTAACTGGCTTTTAAATCTTCCTATCTACGAAACGTGATGTTATTATCTTGCAGTTTGAGAGTGTCTTGAATCCAAACCATCAAACCCGTACCGGTTAGGCATGTCGATCAAACACGTCCACGATACAATATAACTATCCCTAGTACATGAAATTAAAACGCAAACACATTTCAATATACTACATGCACATTATCTCTACGTGTTTGAACAATGTTGTCTGAATGTATACATTAAATTAACCACAAATTACGCACAACTAAACCTCTAACACGCGGGTAGCCAGGAAACTATGTAAACAGGTTACTGTATAATTCAAGAAATACGCAAGTCTGGTTTATAGTAAAGTTAAAATCTGAAAAAGCTAGGATTTCTCTTCATTGAATCGGCGCCAGAAAGGATAATTGGCGAGATATATGGAAGTAGCGGCGTCTTGCGGATTACAGCACCATTCCTCTGAGAATATTGTCTCGTTTAAGAGTCTTCAATAAAACAAGCATCTGTGGATTCTTCGTGAAAATTAATAGTGTTTTGAAACTAGTGTAAACGATGGATAATTAAACATTTACCACTAACTTCGTTACATAATTATTAAAATGATGAATCGAGCGAAACGTATATATAGTGGGATTTAATTTTAATATATTTCACATGTTGGAAATATAAACGGATTTGTTTGTTTCAGCAATAGCCCTGGATCTTCAAATTAGCATTGCACAGGGAAGTTCAAAGACTTTGTTCGTAAACTATGTTTTCACGTGAACTCATAGGGTATCAATGTTTTATCACAAAAATGTGCGAAGATAGCTTAGTTCACAAAGAACGTGCATTGCCGCACAGAACCATGGAAATTGTTTTATCTTTGGAATTGCACACGAATGTTTCTAACAAGGTGGATAAGATAAACAAGTAAAAGTGCATTACTGCGTGAAGATAGCAAAACGTTGTAATAGGATTCGTGATATTAATCTCACTCTCTATCTTGTTCTTTTATTGATATCTAGAAAGTTGGTCATCTGTTTTTGCATCAACTGAAAATTTAAAAAATGGGCAAAAAAGTTACCAAAAATCTGTAATAAATATTTACTACAATATTTGACTCTCGAATTAAGCTGTTGGTTGTTATTATCTTAATAGTACGTCAGGGTTGTGACTATACATGTATATAGACACATGTGTACGCCGAGACAGTTGTTGGGAGAAAGGAATACAAACATTTTTGCACAAAATAGAATGATTAAATTGCACAAATGTAGGACACTCGTCAGTAATCATTAGCCAGGCTATATAGTATATAATTTGTCTGAAAACATATCTGATTACAGCATAAGTGCCGGGCAAAAAGTTTGATGTGGTATTAGTGCTGGGTATTTGTGCATTAATCGGTGACTATTGCATGTTAGGCACAAAGTAATTTTGACAAATTATATGCTTTTATGATGTAAACACAAACATCATAACCAACGTGTAGGCATGCAGCTGTTGAACGCGTTTACAATATGTATCTGTCGCCAATAATTATTAAGAACAAAGATGATACAGCGAACATATGTGAATTGATTTTAGAAAGTGAAATAGAAACATAATTTGTATTGTGTCGACCTGTTTGTGGGGCGCTCTAAGTCAACGCGCGTTCAATGAGGTAGGCCGCAGCTGACAAATGATGAATAGCTGGCGCACAACATACTGTTGTTGATTATCTGTCTTGTATTAGCCGCTTTTGCGATGTTTGTTACTTGTTGAAATCGATGAATGACAGCAGCTGTGAATTGCATTCATCCCAGTTTAGCCATTGTCATTACTCAAATTGACGTGTAAACTAAACTATTTTACAATGGAACTGTATTAAAACTATAAGACAGAACAGAACAACAGACCACGGCTGATATTTACATTTTCGAATGTGTGTATTTATTAGGATTTTGATATGGAAGTATTTCTTATTAACTACATGTACCCTCAAGCTATAGATATATTAAACAATAAGATTAAATAATATAATATCGTTTCTTCTATACATGAGTATATTTATAATTTTGTTTTAAATACACAGATATTTCAACGGCTGCCATTCGTGATCATTGTGTATTAAATGTACAAACATTTCATCTCTTGGTGAAAACCGGATACCTTTTGAGATGAACTAAAAAGTTAGAAGTAAAACAACGCGCGATAATCAATTTTATATTTTCTAGTATTTAAAAATATTGTCATTACATTGCATTTGAATACCACAAAAAACACAAACATCAAACAAAATTTGAATCTTCCTGGCAGCGTCATATTCTACTTTCGATGCACCATACACATCCACCTCTAACTACATCAATCTTGAGAGCGTTTCTAATTTAATGTGCGTTATATATTTTATATTCCGCCCCACCTCACGCTCCCCACATCTATTGCAGTACATGCTGCACGAGTCACCACGTTACCCGATGACAGGACCTAAAAAGGTGTGCACGTCCTTTCATTAGACACATATTACACAAGGTTATTCTAGTGGAGATGACTTGCTGGAGGACCTTATCCCAAAACTAATAAATATCATTGAGACATGCCCGCGGATATGACGAGAGCGTATTAAACGTCTAATCACTGTCATTATGCAAATTGAAAGATGATGTGCATTAAGCAGCATGCTTGGCAGAAGATGGTCGCCAAACTCAAGTAAATTCTACGACCAGATGATATGGCGAAAAAGACTCCCAAGATCACGTGATAGTTTTCTGTCGTAATTATCACCCAAAGTGAAAACCAACTGTGCCCGATATTTCCTCTGGCGTCCACTACCTTAATTTGCATCGCGACGAGGCAGTGTAGATTAATCAGCTGTCGCGCGACATGAAATTTGAAATCAATTCCTCATCCACGCCTTGGGAAAGTGAGGTGAAATGAGCGATATGAACTCGTGTGTTCTTTTTTCCTAAATTTGGTTTAATTATCCCGAGGTTAAAAAAGCAGATTAATTCCTCGTTCAAATTACAAAGATATATTGGTTTAAGAAAAATAAATGTCTTGCTGTATAAAAGAAGAGTCATGACCTTGGTATATAGTCATTTATAATCCCCTGCGTAAAAGAAAAGATTAAAATACTGCAAAACATAATACATTTTAAGTATCTAAGTGTTTGCGATGTTATTGTTTGTTATTTCATGTACAATATACAGCCGTGTAACAACCACGATTTAAAAATGGCGATTCCAATTATTGTGGGCAATAGCAACTAAACGCACACAGTACAGATTGGTTTCAAGTGCGTGGACATTAAATTAATGCAAAGAACCTCTCTCAATACATACAAAAAGCAGCCACATACGAGCATTTTGCTTACTATAGTCTGGCCTAGGGACAGCGCACGCGGCAGATACATTAAGGAAGACGATCAATGGCAAGTGCATTACTGCTCGCTAGACATGACCCACAAGGCTAGAATAGTCCACGAGTCGACTCAAGGTTAGGGATCGGGTGACCTCCCTTGTTCGTCCATTTCCTTCACTTCCGCCACTGGACAAACGGCGTTGTCATGGAATTGTTATGGCTCTGACAATGGTGGTTTTAAATAAATGTTATGTGAACTACTTTTGGAGGAATTATGTTTTTTTTTACAGTAACTGTTAAACGACGGTCTGAAGAGAATGAAATAATAATCTAGTAAACACTGTCTCTGTGGCCAATTAACCATTCGCTTAGTATTATTGGTCCAGATGAGTATTTTAATAATTCCCGCGGACACTTTTGTTGCATTTTATAACGAAAGACTCCATTATGGAATCAGGTATTTTATTAATACCGAGTGTACTTATTGTACCAGAAATATCGAGGTCAGTTTATGGCAGGTTTTCCCCGAGTAGACTAAGCCTATAGATGAAATATCCCTCGACTGCGTGCAATGAATTTTGAATACCACTTTGTTTTTTTATAAAATTTTATCGTAAAGATCCATGAAGCAAATATTTCAGCATTAGTTTAATTTTATTTTAGAACATCCAGGAACTTTTAAACATATATCAACAGCAAAACGTTATGGGAAGTACTGTTTGCCATTTTAAAAACTAGATTCTATACCCGAATAACTTTTCTTTATATTCAATAATTCTCACTATATCAGTTTTCGCTATAGACGAAATTCCCTGCAGTTGAAGAGAACTGATTACACCAGCACTCGTTCACGCGATCTGGCAGTCTGCATTGTGATGAAAGCAACAACTGTGATGACATATTAGAATTCCTCATTTGCAGCGCACCACTAACCACTCTGCTCACAAGACAGGCTGGCCAGTTCAGGCGGTGCTTTGATGACGGATGGTATTGCCAACCCGTGATCTATAGGTCACAAATCCTGTCCGTACAGTGATGTTGTCCAAACAAATGAGCACAGCAAATGTGACTGGACATGAGACTAATGGATGAATGTGGAGCAGATAAAGGACGAGATATCCCTGCAATGCATTACGCTCAAGCCAATTATCTGACGTATGTCTCGCTCTGCCTGAGTTGTATCCTTCACTTCAGGTTTCCGTATATTCCCTAGTTAGAATAACGCAAGCACTTTCTACTAAAGTATTAATGAAGTAGAGACGGATACAATACTGATACCGCGTGATGGTCGACGCTAATGCAGATCCCTAGAGACAAAATTAGTAGAAAAAACTTAAATGGTTTTTTTAACCCTAATTACTGCAAGTATTATACACATGCATTATGTATAAGGGAATGTATTGTATTGTTTGTGTGCGTGTTGACCTAACTGTCTAAACAAAGTATATAAACAATAACTATGATGTACTTGTACGTTTCTAATCTAAACGACAAAACTATTAACATAGACAAATGGGTATCCCAGATCAAGGCAGTGTCGACGGGAGAATACGATGAAGTCGAGATATCATGTAATTGTATACTCACGAACTACAGTCAACACTGTGTTCCCGACCAGTGGCACTCATCGTAAGCGCAGCCATGTTGTTTGTCTGGTATGTGTACTTTCATCGAAACAATGAAAACGTGTAAACCGGTCATCAGACATCATTAGCGTGCACGATGCATCATAAACAAATTCTGTTTGAAATCCGTTCGTGTGTTTCGAAAATAATCTTTTGAAAACATACAATAATTTATTCATAAAGAAACTAAGTAGCACAACATTACAATAACATAGGAGGCAGTGAGGCACAGACACAACTTAATTGACCTTGGATTATAACATGGCGATATTCTATACATTGTGAAGGATCACAGGTCAGTGTTGTGATCTCACTCAAAAAGAAACTTTGGAAATATTAGCATGATGACGGACCAACAATGTTCGTGTCTGACAACTATGATGCACGAAAGAGATTGAGCACTAATGAATTCTGAAAGTAGATCCATTTGTCTTGAATTGACTTCGGCGAGACCACCCACCCCGACCCCACGCATCAACCAAAAACAACAGATGACTAAAACATTACAAAACAAACCAAAAACATCCAAATGGAAGATCATATTACAGTACTATATGTATTACAACACAGTGAATGGTCGATAATTAATGCAGTTTATTAACACACATTCCTTGTAGCAATTTGATTATTGCATTCAACTAGTTAATAAATTATTTATTTATTTATTTATTTGAATACAGCATTTGGCTCTTTTTTAAGTTGTTTTCTATTGTAGTTAAAACTATTTCCTTCGTAATTTATCTTTTTTGGAAAGTGTGTGTACGCTCGTAAAAATAATTAAAATGATGGATGATCTCTTAGAAGATTTTCAAATTAAACAAGGTCCTAGCTTAAACAGAAAATCTATCAATAGCCCACATATGTTCAACATTTACAAGAGAGTACCTTCGTTTTAATAGCGTTGGCGCCATTTTCTTAAGAAGTTGGAGTTTCGTAGCTTTTTTCTTGTTTTTGTTAATAATCGTTCGCAACAACAAAATCTGACCATATCAAATGTGGAAGTTTGCATTAATTTACATACTGGTTTATTAGTGGGCAAAATGCCATGTTTATATGCACATACTCCTGCCACTATACACCCGCGGAGCAACCTACCAGCAAGTAATGTCCACCGACAAGTAACAATCTTGTTTGATGACTTTCCGACAACTGGTGTTATGGTTTCAGCGATAAACGTGGACACTGTTATTAATAATAAAACAGCACGGCTGCGTCTTGTCTTCAATAAATGATTACCGCATGCAGTGATGGTAAATTACATACCGCCCGTACATGCTTGCTGATAAGTGATTAAGTCTTTAAACTAATGACATACGCGTTCGACTAGAAAACCTCGTCCATGATTCGAATGGCTCTTGACTGTTTCTAGTCTAGTCTTGTCTTGTCCGCAGTGATAAGCAGCAAAACAAATCCATCATTTAAACAAGTTATAGCATACACGGTTAAAAAGAACGAGAATATGTTTTGTGTTCATTCATTAGGTGACAGTATCTACAATGTATGATCTCCAATCCGGATGCCACTGTCACAAGCTAACGCTAACATAATAAAGGCTACCAGTTCTGGTACAACGGCGTAACATGCATCATCTCTGCTTGAGTGTCGACACTAATAGTCTATAATCATTAGTCCGAGTATCAGAACAAGCTATATACATGTCCGTAGTGCTCAATATATTCATAAGACTGATTACAATAACATAGTGATATATAGTATGCAAAAGCTCTATAGTTATGTTCATTATTGGCGTAATGACAGATGCAAGACAAAGGCGAAAGGCTGTAAATGTAGCGCACAAAGCATGACGGATTTCTGTTAAATCATACGTCATCACGAGCTGCATGGTATGGCTGGAACTCAGATTGAAGATCATACAAGGCAGATAGTGTCATTCCAGATTATAACCAGTAAGGAATGGTAGTTAAATGGACGTCACCCATGCACACTGTTCATCAGCAGCAAGTACGTGTGAAATATAAGTATTACGACACATGAGCCACGGAAGGAAGCCATGTCGTAACATAGACTATTTTTTCTATAATCAATAAGGGGTATTTAACATGTACTATAACCAACATTTAATAAGCAATACACAACACTGTATTTGAATTACCAGTCGCGGAGCATTGGTCGGGACGAAGTGATTCGATCCTGGTACCCATCCAAACGGATAAGCGTATTGATGTATAATGTAGTTCAGCTGATGTAGTTATGAATATCAATATTACGAGATGTGCTTAGTGCCAAAGTTAACATATACTGAACTCTACATGGATATAACCGTGTGTTCGACATCCAATAGCCGATGATTAATACTCAATGTGTTCCAGTGAAGATGTTAAACAAAAACTTTATCATTGGTATAAACATAAATTATTGACATGTTACTGTTAAAGCTGAACACCTACACAAGTCAGTCGACTATTTCATATCGAATGATTGTCAATGTGTGCACACGGTTTTAAGTGCTTTTCACCTCATATCGACAAGATGCGGATATGGCGTATTAAAAATTTACATTGCAATGAAGAACATTCTTAAAATTTTACGTCGTCTTCACACGCAATGCCAATTAATTGATATCGATTTTAACTCATTTGCTTTCCAGTTTTAACACAGAAATCGGAATAGGTTATGTGGCAAAGAAATGAACTTGTCTGTACATTAAACCGTATATAATAACCACATATTACACATTGTCTGATCTATTCGTGTTGTACAGAAATTGTGTAGATGTACAAGCAGAACACTACACATGTTTACGTTAAACTTTCTTAAACGCAGAACGACGCCTTTAATCATTTATAACCTTTTACTAATCATTATAATGCAACACACAAATTCAATTAGATCTTTCATCAACGTTTTTTTTGGTGGTAAACCTATGATGATTTTCAATATATTAATTCCTCATGTACAATTAATTCTTGATCAAATAAAACATTATTTTTAATTCATACATTGCTTGTTATATACATATATTTTAATGTAAAGATGTATTAAACGTTATTTAGTAACTGATAAGCCAACTTAACAGCAGTATAAACGTACACAATAAGATTCATAAGAATTATAACTACCCCAAAACATGTTTATAAAATTATAAAAATTGTGTTAATAGTTGCTGCAGTTTCTCAAATCCACCCTCGTTATCCAAGTAGTGGAATACATTACACAGGCTTTCGATATTTAGACTCAACAGAATAACTACAAGGAAGGGAAAATCAATTTGCAATAATTGTTAAAAACTCATTGTATGAAATTATATGATTAATATTGGCTACATCAGTTTCAAAACTAATGTTCAATGGAACGTTATACAATGCCATTGCAAAGACGTTAGTATGGAATTTATTGTTTCAGCACATAACAGTTCGTTTGAAGACAAACAGAAACAATGGAGGCGTGCAGGACCACAAACAGTGCCACACAACCGTACAGATGGCGCTACTGTCGAAACCCGGCACGCGCTTCGGTCCGTGATTTGCGTTCTGCCCCCGGGGACATGGCGGTCATCTTCAAACTAGGCTTATTCATTACAGGGGATCACTTAGCCGCTCATCATTAGCAGTAAATATTTTATCAACAGAAAACGGATACGGAGATTATTACAAGGGGAATGTTTCACACATGATCAGGGATGTGTGGATGGCAGTAAAGCAGAGATATCGTCTGCGAAATACATTACGACCAGAGCGGCGAAACCGCCGCGCAGACGTAAACAGAAAATGCCACGTTCAAACTGGGTAACAGGCAGTATTGTTACAGTCGTGGTGATAAATGATGAAGGGACGATGGAAATGTTTGATTACATAACGGAGTTCAAACGATATGAACTATTCAATGCCAGATGATGTTCACGGGTATTGCTTTTATTACACTCAAATTAGCGCATATTGTGCGTTTGTTTCATATGGATTTGACAGCAAACAATGGCGGCAATTTGACGTGTATTTGATGGTAATTAAACGACCATGAATACATCGTAAACGTGTATGTGGCTTTTCTATAGTTTATGCATTTCTGAAGTTGTTCAGCAACGAGGTATAAAATGCACCGTGAAACGTGTCAGTTGATTTGTGATAAGTGGCATAACCGTTTTATTAGGACATGTTTGGCATTGGGACGGTTTTTTTACAAGAAGGTTGTCATTTTGAAATACAAATATATGATTTTCAAATTAATGTTTGATTGCTAACATGTTAAAACAGGGCACCACAACCAACTACACCCAATCCTGCTATAGAACAAAAGTCATTAAACAGAAAAGTCGTTAAATCATACACAAACGCCTACTCATGAGTGTTGTCCATGTTCTTACATTAGTGTATATGTATTGTGACTCAGTGTTGATTTACATTCCCATCACAGATTAAACTTTTGATTAAACTGCATACAGTCAAACCTGCATTTCTATGGAGACACCCTATAGCTAAAGGTATTGCCTGAGACGAGTTAAGTGGGGTTAGGATAGTGTTCCCAATCCATTAAGACATATTTAACCAAAAGACAATCCTCATTGTGGGGGAGACGGCCAACAAAAGTGTCTGGGTGGGTATTGTTAGCAGTGTTTGCAGAGATATCGCGTTCTGTCCCAACCACGGCAGAACATGCACTTGACCCCAGAAGAACCATACTTGCCCTTCTGTGTAAACACGTGACGCTGTCTCTTCGTATCGTGTTCTGGCAGCACAATATTGTGTTTTACATGGACTCAGAAGGTGTGCCTTATCGCGCCTGTGCAGGGAGGGAGAGTAGTAAGTAATGGGTCAGTTCCTGCACACAAGGAAGTCCATTCCATTGTGCACGTATTTGCCGTATTTTTCTCTCTCCATTAGTCTATTAGCGGCTATTTCGAGAATGAGTTAGTTGCCCGAAGTTACGTGTCAGCGATGAAGCTGTGAAGCAGTGTGACTGACAACACGTGTGATAATATCGGCTTGTGACATCACATGAAATGGAAACACACTTCCGTTGTATGAGACAGCTTTGGAATCTAGGGTATTCCTGTAATCATGGACAACACGGGTTTTGATGCCCAACTATCTGTTTTTTGTTCCACATCAAGGCGATGACTTTAGATTATAAAGCTTGGGTGTTTTACAATAATATAGCAACCATGATCTAACAATAACATTATAACATTAAAATCGGAACATTATTTTAAAGTAAAACTTATGACAACCTTCACGTCTTATTTACTTATTTCCTTAGGTACATGTAATTTATTTACTAATATTAAATACATATCTTAAATTAATACATTTTAACGAAACGTGTAGCCTACATTAGTTTTGTTTTATAGCATAGGAACTTGAAACATAATCTAGTATAATACGAATAACCAAATAGGCAAATACAATACATTATGTATTACATTATCCATGAATATAATAAATACGCAAATGAGAAGATCACTTTTAGTAAAGAAATAAACATAGATGAAAATAAATATCAGTTTATTGTTAACATTAAATATTGCTGCTGATAGAATGTTGCGTATATATTAATCTACGATTTACCTGAATTTAAAATATTTAAAAATCTATTGTAATTGTTCTTTGTGAATCAGGCTTGTATGTTGCAATTTTTATTTTAAATAGATGATAATATCCATATACATGTAATTACTTTATATAGGACATTTATTTTATCAATTTCCTACTATATTTTGTAGTACATGTGATTTTAGCTTGAATACCAATATGGGCATTATTTCATGGAAAGTAAAAACATTGGAAGCTCCGCTTGAATAACGATAGAAGTAGGGGAATAATTGTAATACTATTATATCACCTTATAGGTCGATGGCCAGGTAGTTTAGTCCATTGTACTTGTCTGACAGTACTAAATAGTGCCAACGTGACAGTCTAAGCATTTCCCCCATCATTTTGGCAGGTGTCGCAAGCATAAAGTATAGCGCCGATATGGTCAGACTTCTCGAGTGGCTATTTACTACTGGAATGTAGTCTGAAATTCATCAGTTTAACAATACCAAAGAACAAACACAAATATTGTCGCAGGAAACTGTAGTGTTATTGTTACTGATTTACAACGGCTAGTATCGGTGGTGGTCCCCCTGGGCATTAGATCATCTACAGCTTGTTTGGGCAGGTCCATTCAAACAGGAATAATAATTAAACCACGCTGACATTACGTGCAAAAGAGTTGTTCTTTTGTGAATGTTGCAAGAGATTCCGTTGTCAATAACAAGACGAAATGGCATCTTTAACATAGAAAGAATATCATTTGACATTTATATCGATCTTTGTAAAGACAAATTCTGTATTTTGTTTTCATTATTTGGGAATTTAATATTTATATTATTGGATGAATATGGATCGTAAGGCTTTTCTAACGGAATATATCCCCACAAGCTATTAACAATTTTTATTGTTCTCTGAAAGTTCATCCACTAACTCTAATTACAGTCTGTTTTATTAAATGAAGGTTGCAGCGCTTTGTCAGTTATTAGTCAGCTATTTGACTGGTATAGACATGGATGATGACAGACGGATGTCATCACATTATAGAGGAATTTTAAATTCAGTTCTCTCTCACTGACATATATATATATATACAGAACAAACCCATCTCTCTAAAGACGCTGACCAAAGTTAATGGCAAAAAATGAAAATAGTACACAAACACAAGGTGAGATAATCTGCTACAGAGAAAATAATGAGTTGACGATAGCTAGCGTTATTCGCGAGTGTGTTTATATTAAAGTTTGTTAATTAGTTGATATGTTTTACATGTCCACAGCGCAGATTTACAACCGAATCGTACGTGATCCAGAAAATAGCGCATAATTAAGTCATAATTATCTGGCCATGTTGTTTCTTCAGCCTTGTCCAGAGATGTGTTTTCAACTCAATACGTTGTGGTTTAGACGCCTAATGTAGGAGCTGAATAAAGACCTTACTCCCATCTTTCTCGCTGCCTAGTGATGCCATTGTCATACATACACACAACGTTCTGACCAGAAATCCTAACAACAAATAGCGTTAAATGAATCTGTTTGCTCCAAAACACGCGAACACTAGCGTCCACAGCATCTGTGGCTCTTGCCAACAACAAATAACATTGCCTTGTAATCGCATTCATTAGAAGCACTGCTTCCGTATTTAGGTGTTTGATAATGATATTTACTCTGCCCCACTCGCTTTAATTAGCGGACGGCTTCAATACGCAGCTGATGACGGATGACGTTGACGGATATAGATGCGGATGGCTATATCCAGGACAGAGATGTGGAATTGGTAAAAAGAAAAGAACACTTACCGTTGGAAATCCAAACACAGACGATCAGAAGCGTTATAATCCGAAGGCTACGTTCCATCACAATCGCTGTAGACTTAGATACGGTAAACATTTTTCCAGGAACAAAATTCTGTCGTGTTCTCTACACACACACACACACAGGGCTAATGACAGAACACGACACGCATCTGCGTTACTGAGACGGCGATTCTCATAACCACAATATAGATAGCACAATAGATTATTTAATCAAACTGAGATCATCTTAACGTGTATGTATGTGGCAGCAGCATCAAGGAGCGCTGTCTAGCTAGCTGTGTCTGTGTGCTGCTAGCAGACGCTGCTAAACAAGTGAAGACTGACTGCAAGACCGGTCGATCACGAACCACGCGCTCCGAGTCTCCCTGGTATCCACAATGAGCAGTTCCGTCGCGTTGATTAGCGGAGTATGAGAAAAGCCTTCTACACAGAATGTGCTATAATGTCGATGGAGAACGTATAATCCCCAATAGCCATTGATACGCAAGTTTTACAACGCGATGCAGATTTTCCAGATCAAATCGTGTTGATCAGAGCTGTTGCTTGAACATACGTGCCCAATAGGCCCCACCGTCCTGTTTGAAATATTGAACGTGGTGGTGAATAAATTGTCACCTTGATGCACGATCAAAAAAACATAACACACATGCCGGTCGGAAAGCACGTTCTGTGAATGAGTCGTTTATTGAACCTATCGCTGTTCAGACGAGCATGGAAAGTAAGTGTTAATGTATTCAGTGGTGAGTTTGAAATGTGCGAGTCGGTTCGATCGGCACGCTACAGTGAAACAAGCACATGGCGCTTGTAAACATTGGGCGAAACGAGAGAAGAGTGGGCGGGGCGCTGCCGTTAATGACAGCCCCGTGTACGAGGAAGAAAGAAGGTAACTGGGTCTGACAGAGATGGGTAAAGACTCCCGGTCTCTAATATTCCTTGCCTTTAGTCAGAGATCATATGTTGCCGAGAACAATTACATTGCCAGTCTCCCTGTCCTTTCAATTTAGTGGGAAAGCTCACCGACAATGAATGGGCGGGAAAACGTCTAATATTACTGACTTCCAGAAATATGTGACACGTCATGTCTTTAAAATAGACATCCCTACAATACTATACATAGTATTATAATATTCTGGTATACAAATGAATGATTAATTTCCAGAAAATTATAAATGTGTTGGTTTAATTAAAAAAAAGAAGCAATGTGCGATACAGTATTATTAATTATAACACTAACATTTCATGATGGTAGATACAATAAGCAAACGTAATATAATTGATCAAAGTTAACGTTTGTTTGTTTTATATCGAGCCACTATCGGTTGTAAAACATTCAATAGTTTCTACACATGGTTTACAGATTAAAGAGGAAACCTACTATGTCGTCTATATATAACATCAATGTATATATCTTCTGTATATACATTCCGTGTAGCGGTATATCACATTAGTTGACAAACTTTTAAATTGAGGTGGAAAAATATAGTTTTTCCCCCAACAGGGAAACGATCCTATGATCTCTGCGCCTATAAGCACTTAGTTGTTGTATTTTACTTTTTAAAGCAACGTACTCCAGTTAAATGTCGCAGATTTGTACTGAAGAACGTGGAATGAAATTCATTAAAATTAATATTACATTGTATACTTTATAACAATTAACACAAACAGCGTAGCATTTATTATATTGAGTGTTTGTAAACTGATTCAGTAAAAAAAAATGTTATACCTATTTTTAGGAAGTCATTGTTTCAACATAAAGCTTTTTTTTTTAGAAAACTTCTTTTTTAAATGGCGTTAGCTTACTTAATTCAAACTTTTTCATCTATACGTGCAATCTTTAGTGATTAACGGAGAAAGTGAAAGAAAAAACACGTATGGGGGCAATTGCGTACCCGATAACATTTTCGAAGATGCCGATTATCCGGGAATGTTAAAACATGACGATCAAGGGCAAACTGCAACTTGCCGATGTAGACATTAAATTTTTGTTAGACAAATTCCGCATGTTACTATTTACAGAAAACCACATATTGTCATATGAGATGCTCTGTACTATTAGGCGACGTATTGTAAGTGAAAATAGTACTTATATAGTCTAATGTATTATTAATAGTAACCTGATGTCGTTTTGTAGAGAAACCAATCGATCGGTATGATACGAATGCAAACCCACACAGATTTGTTTCTGATCATGACGGAAGCGGGGTGGGGGTGGAGAAGGGGGGGGGGCTGGTGCGGAATAAACGCACATACCTTTTACCGGCCTCCGTGCTGTAGTGGTTAACACCACTGACTACAGGCTGGTAGGAACAGTGTTCGAATCCCGCGGGTGGATCTCGCTTTCCGACTCCAACCCAGAGTGAGTGCTCCGCCAGGCTCAATGGGTAGGTGTAATACCACTTATACCGACCAGTGT